>JANTPZ010092742.1:0-18624 GCA_025593235.1 Vachellia pachyceras
GGGTTTTATATAATTTGAAAGTTGAAATGGTAGCATAATTAAATCGTATTCGAAAGCTATTATAGCTGAACTCATTTTGATTTGAGTGTGGCTTAAGTGATTTCCTAAGCTATTCTAGCTAGACTCATTTTGATTTGAGTGTGGCCCCAAATAAGCACTTGAGCCACGCTCAAATCAAAATGAGTTCAGCCAGAAAAGCTTCCGAGTGCAATTTATGCTACCATTCGAATAAAACTTACTTGAAATTAAGATCTCGAATGTAGCAGAGCTTACTATTGGTGTTATAACTTCAATAAGCAAAAAGCATTTATAGAAACAAAGACGAAGATATGATGCAACGATGTATTGTTTCAATCACACCTATGCCTTATGTCACGGGGCCATTACTCTCTCCCCCAAAAGACGTCTTATGGGGGTGTGCAGCGCGCCCGCTTATATAGCTCAACACCCTCCCGAGCCTCTCCGATGTGGAACTTTGACATTCTCCCCTAGCCAATCTGCGAGCGACCTTGCCGCGGGGCCCACCGGCAACCTCGCCGGCGTCCGGAGGGTCCACCAGAGACCGAAGGCTCGAGGCTGACTCTGATACCACTTGTCACAGGGCCATTACTCTCCCCCCAAAAGACGTCTCATGGGGGTGTGCAACGCGCCCGCTTATATAGCCCAGCACCCTCCCGAACCTCTCCGATGTGGGATTTTGACACTTAGCAGCCCTAACAACACGTATAAATGTGTACCCATTTTTAGGAGCTTCTGATCTCAACTCTGAAATAGCATCTTCGGTCCTTAATATAAGATTTAGTTTATAATACAATTTGCACCCTAAACTAGATCTTATATGTAATACCAGAGGTAATATTTGTAAATGCGAAGTCAATCAAACCTGGAATTCTGGCCAAAAAATACAATAAAGCAAACCTCTTGGTGCAAGTTACCCATGATATTCTTTCAGGGGCAACATTCAAATGACCAACAATCAAGCCCTGGTACTTTAAAGTTGAAACTGATCCTGGTAGAGATAAATACCCAAAAGGCACAAAAACAATTCTCTCCAAGGGACTCGAGAACAACCAAGGGGCGAGGGAACACCTCTAAACAAAGGAGGTTGTAGTGGTCAAACCCCAGAAAATCAATGGGCAATGGTAAAAGGCTAATCAATATAGAGTACAGATAAATAGCAATATGTGAGACAATCATATCACTGAACAACGAAAAATAACGCCATAAGTTGATCAAATTTTTGAACAAAATATACTTGAAGGACAAAAGCTCCAAATTCGTTGTCATACAAACAAGACACCTTCAAACCATAATCATGTTCACATCTTGCTCGGTGACCACAAAATCTTTCGCATTTTCTCATACTTACAAGTCTTTACATTATAATAGTTTCAATCCAAATATTTGACAGATATCAGATGGCATGATTAGAAATTGAAGAGACATGGTAAAGATGACGTAAAGCCAATATCAGTACATTAGCAGTATTAACAAAAAGCCTTGTTAACAGGCCAGAGATCGTCAGGAATCCACCTAAGTATGTCTTTACTGTATAATTCTTAAAGTGACTTCCCAACTTGTTGCAGCTTTCTTTCAACAATGCACAGACAACACTCCATTGAGTAAAGCACGTGAAAGAGTATGAAATTTTTTCAGAAATTACAGGAAAGACAAGGTACCAGGAGAGGCAGCTCCTAATACTGCACCCTCTCATCGTTGAAATGCAGGCCCTCGATACCTCGGAGTGTTGACTCCAAATTCTTTACATTTGACATTTTCCTTCCAGATGAAGTTCGGCTTTGTTCTGATGGTATAATAGGTGAACCTCTATGAGCACCAGAGACTTTACGAAGTGCTCCAGGACTAGCATCCACAGCAAGAGGGCGAGAGGGTTCAGTCTCACTGCCCAAAATTGCATCACGACTTCCAGAAACAGCACCTCGTCTTTGTGATCCGCTTGACCGGACGAGATTGGAGCTTGACAACTGCATAATCAAATACATAGGAATCCAAAAGTTTGACAGAGTAAAATATTAACAGACAGTGAGATAGACAGGTGTAACCGCAACTGACAGGAAATCGCAATATGATCATGAAGCATCTAACTGGATCAGGTTTCCTTACTTAAAAAATGTCAAATAAAACAAAAAAACTTGGGTTGTTTTCATTGCCCAGGAAATAAGATGCTTAGTTTTTCAAACCTTCGTGGATTAAAGCTAATGGTTTTCATTTAAAGGAAAGTTTCCTCTGGATATGCCAAGGGATCGGACAGCTCTTTTGAGCTAACGAGTCCACAATTTCTTCCTTTTATTTCAGAGGAGCCCTTTCCCTCTTTCTGTAAAGCTCATCTCTTCTATCCAATAAGTTCTTTTCTTTTTTTCTATCCAAAGTAAAAATAAATTACCAATACTTCAAATGTGTTCAAAAAATACACCCAAAAGAAGAAAATGCCCGGTAATCAAACATACACACCGTAACATCCTTAGAACCAGTCAAGTCATTTGCAACTGGGGCCTTCTGTCTTGGCAAAATGGCATCATTTGCAATAGGTCCAGAGTTTCCCCTCCGAGTAGGATCTGATGAAGTCCAACCAGTGTGCCTCCCATCTTCCACACCTACAATCAAGTCGATATTCTGTGAAACACACAAAAATGAATCACAAAACAAAATATTCAACCCCAAGCATAGATCAACATAACCTTGTAAAATCATTCCACAGATATCATAAATTTTATTCACTCACCAAAGTGGTAAAAGCTAAAAAAGTAAAAGAATAAGTGGCCTTGCTCTTCTTCATGGGGTTTTCATTGAAGCCATCTCAATCAATATACTTCATAGATCAATGAAGAAACAGAATTAAAAACAATATAAACATATACTTATATACCTAAATGTCTATCAGCATTTGCACCCGTTGGTGGCATGCCAGAACTTGGTCCAACACCAGGACCCTGCAAACAACATTTCTACTAAGATCACCTACTGTCAACAAGCAAAGAGAACAACCAGATCGCACATATCACTTACAATACCACGTGCAGCAGGGGAAATTTGAGATTGCTGATATTTCAAAATGGTCCAGTCGAAGACATAATCAAACTGAAATCCTGGTGAGACCAGAAAACAAACACAATGGCAAGAAATAATTAATACAACCATCTAAAATGAAATATGATCGATCACCAATAACAAGTCAGCATCCACAAATTACAAGAATTTTCAAAAAAACCCTCAAACCTTCACGAATAAAAAGGTCACGGAAAAGCCTCTTTAGATAAGCATAATCAGGCTTATCATCAAACCGAAGTGATCTACAATAATGAAAATATGATGCAAATTCTGATGGATAGCCACGGCAGAGCGCCTAAAAAAAAGTAGTCCACATTCAGTTACTATATAAATATTGATTATAACTAATATGAACGAACACAGTCTTACCACACAATTTTACCTCTATAGAAGTAGAAACCTTCTTCTCACTGATCTTTTCATACTTTTGCTTCTTAGTTCCAGCTTTCAGTCCCTGCCAGGGAAGGCTATAGAAATAACATGTCAAAATTTAACGCATAGAAGGGAAAAGAGGTATAAGTGGTAACACAGGCACAAGGAGGTTTACCTTCCTCTCAAAAAATACATAAGAACATATCCAAGTGACTCTAAGTCATCTCTACGGCTTTGCTCTATCAAAGAATAAAAGGACATTATCCAAAATCAGAATCACCAACCAGCTTACCACCAACGAATGCAAAAGGGAATATTTTACAGGATAAATACCAATTCCAAGATGAGTATTCATGCTAGCATATCTTGCGGTTCCTGTTAAATTCTTATTCTCTCTGCAAAAATTAGTAGTGTGTTACATGATCACACACAGAAGTACATTGATACTTGAAGTCTCCAAAAACAAATGTTTATATCAATATGAATAGTTATAAAAGCGTTCAAGATATTCATGATAAGAAATATAGAAAAAATGCATTACAAGCATGGAAATGTGCACATGTCAGAGGGGAAATCACCAGTGTTCATAATAAACATAAGTTCAAAACATATAATCTATTATATATAATTTAAACAAGAATAATTACCTGTAAGGAATATGCTGATGAGTAGAAGTGTCTCTATATTTCTTAGCAAGACCAAAGTCAATAACATACACCTACAAGAGGGGTAACTTCAAAATTATACATCCATATAAAATGCGACAAAAGATACAAGGTAATAAAGAATTACAAATAAACTAGCATTAAAGTAATACTTGATTAGCACGCCTCCCTAAACCCATGAGGAAGTTGTCTGGCTTGATGTCACGATGTAAAAATGATTTAGAATGGACAAATTCAACTCGATTTATCTGAAAATAGTCCATGGTTGCCACATTTAGTAAAGGGAAAATAATTGAGAATACAAGATAATAGAACAAATGTTCGATGATGTAGGAACCCTACCATCTGATCAGCAAGCATCAGAACAGTTTTGAGGGACAACTTCCTACTACAAAAATTGAATAAATCTTCAAGACTAGACCACAGTAAATCCATTACAAGCACATTGTAGTCTCCTTCAACTCCAAACCATTTTAAGTTTGGGATTCCAGCTGTCAATTACAAGTAACCAGATAGAAATTGCTTAAGCTGAGTGAATAATATGGAGCCTGTGACAGTCAAAACAATCCAGCAGGCAGAAATATTGTGACAAGACTCCTTACTTCCTCCTTGTAGTATTTTATACAACTTCGATTCATACAACAGTTGGGGGTGCTTGGTCTTGACATTTTCCTGAATCAAAAAGCAAATTGGAGGAAAACATTTCATTAAAAACAGCCCTTATCCCTAAAATAATTCTCCAAGAAGTCAACTAACATCAGTGAATTTAACAAAAAACATAATGTAATGCTGAAAGTTGTACGAGAGTTAGAACTGGTAATAAAACAAAGCACTGCATGAAGAAAAGGATCCAAGAAATTAAGTTCAGGCTATAGAGAGAGTCCATCAGGTTGTAATCAATGCTACAATTACCGTATACCAATATATTGGATGATCAAATAACCATCTACAAAATATTCAGATAATTATAAAATTGAAATTCACATCAATCCCCCAGAATCTAGAATAATAAGATATACATCAGATATGCAGGAGACAATCTTCTGTATTGTGCAACTGCAGTACCAAAGCATAAAAATTTTAAACCTATCGACGAACTCCTCTCTTTACCAGAGTTGATTATGCAAACTACAATGAGACAACCATTAACAGATTCTGAACAACATACATTAGCAGTATAGCACAATAATCTCTTTTTGTCATGTAAGTGTAAACATTCTTCATACAATTCTCCAACAGCTAAGCATATTGGTCTGTGCATTCATAATGCATTATACAGGTAAATCAAATTTATGACATTAATTTTACACATGTGTCAAATACTACAATATGACATTACGATCATCTACATTTCCAAGTAGCATATTCCAGAGTGCTAAACAAAAAACTAAATTAACATATCAGTACAGAGTTTAAACAAAGCCGCAATACGTTTTGCCCATTGAAGGTTATCTATAAACTACAATACCGAATTCGCGCATGACATGAGAATTTTCCCAAAAAAAAAAAAACTAATCCATATTTAAGTAGGTCAGGGTACTCACAAGCTTGATTGCAACCTCTTCATTTGTCAGAATATCAGTACCTGGCAACAAGAAAAGACGGAAATCAACGAAATTTCAGAATTTCTCAGCAAAAAAGGAAACAAATTACAAGCGATAGGAATCAGAACCCACCGAGGTAGATCTCTCCAAACGATCCGCTACCAATCTTCCGGCCGAGACGGAACTTGTTTCCAACTCGAGGTTCCATCCAGCAAAAATTGATCAACGATCAGACCAAAACCCTGGAATTAAATCATCAAAAATAAATGTTTGCAATTTATAACCCCTAGAAAGGAAATTTTCTTCGGAAATGGAAATTGGAAACGAAACACCAACCACTTCAAGTAGACATTGCAGCAGGGAAATCAAAGGCTGATGACGAAAGAGGAAAAGGGGAATCGGTGGAACAGAAAGGAGTTGTGCTTAATTGCTTATAGAAGTTCGTAGGGCGGAGGATGAAGAGGGGGAGACGAAAACCGCAGAGGGAGCGCCATGGCGCTTTGATCCAATCGATACGGATTTTCTCGCAGCTGAGCTGACGCTGTATTTTTCTTTTTCGCTATTCCTTTCCCATTCCTCAATCAGAGACTTACTACAGTCTAAACGACGTCATTTTCATGATTTCTGTTGAAGATGAGACAGTTTGTTTTATCTTAACTTTGAGCTCGTTTGAAAGTCCTCTAGGAATACTTTTTACTGAGTTTGTGATAAAATTTAGATTTTGGAGAATAACTTTTACGGATTTTAAAATAAAATTTAGGTTTTGAAAGGTGATTGTGTTTTGAAAGTTATTGACTTATACGAAGTCTGAGACAAAAGATAAGTATGAAAGATGAAAAAGAAAATTTATTAGGAGAGAGAATGTGGTTTGATAAGAAAATAAACTTTTCAAAACCTAGATTACAAATTTAGATTTTGTTACAAACATATGTTTTGAAAAAAAAAAATTACTATTTGGACAGAATGATATAGAGTGCAGAACCCAGTTTAAGCCACTTTTTTCTAGCTATAATGACTTACATAACTGAAAGAGACTCGGCTAGAGCTGAAAAGAAAAAGGCTCCTCATAGTCTAAAAAGAAAGAGAAAACCCAGTAAAAAAGTAAATCAGTGTGAGCGATGTCGTAAAAATCATGGAGCACAAACATGTCTAGCAAGGTTGGGTGTTTGCTATGCTTGAGATAAAGCTGGACACTTTGCTAAAGATTGTCCACAAAAGGCAAAGGGAAAAGGAGTACACACTGAAGAAGAGCCGTCCACCTCATCACACAAAGAAATTGAAGAGATACTAGATATGGATCAGATTATGGCGGAGTTGCATGTGTAATGTTGAATTAGGTGTGGAAACCCCTTTTTTTTTTATATACGTAAGATGTATGCACACTTTTGTGAAAGAGGTTGTGTTGCACCGGTATTTTATGATATGACAATTATTGTTAGTCATGATTGATGACCCATCCACTGAATAATAATAAACAGAGACCAGTAATCCCGAGTACGAAAAATAGAAGAAAGGATTATTAAGAATATTGATATTTTCAATGATAAGTGTGCAAAGAAATCTCTTCAATTAATTGATAAGTATTCCTTATAAAGAAAAGAATTGGAAGAGGATAAAAGGATTATTGGATCACTAGACATCCATATACTATAATTTCTTAATACTCCCCTTTGAATATCTATATAAAAATATTGTATCTCATTAAAACCTTATTAGAAAAAATCCAATGGATTAAAAAACATAATGAAGGTAGCCAGCGCACTATGGCGCAAGTGGAACTGAGGTTGCCCTGTGTTGGCAATCATCAGGGTTCGATCCCTGCCTGCAAGCACTAGCTTGCCTTACTAAAAAAAACATAGTGAAGGAAAATAATACACAATACACATTAAGGCTGCCTTGTTAATCTGGTGTATAATTGATTGCTTTTAATATATAATTTGCATGCATTCAAACAATCATTTGATTATTTATACGAAATTCTTGAAATTCATTTGCCTTAGTCAATTATCAAAATAACCCAAAACAAATCAGATCAAATCATCAAATCAAATAAAATGTTAATGTGAATATTGATTGCAACATGAAGAAACGAAGAGAATACTATTTCGAAGTGAGCTAGTGGATTTTTCACTTGGCCAACGGATTAATCATTGTCACATATAGTTCTATTTTGCAAATTTTTAGACTATCCTTATCAAATATTTTGCTGGTAAGGAAACAAATATTTTTACAAAATTAAATCATTTAATGCAATCTAATTTGAAATATCAAATATGTGAACGTAATTTTAAATAATATTAAATATTGTTGCAACTCTTTATCCCAAACACAATAATTACACTTGTTTCTTCCTGCTGTACGATAGATAACAGAACATTTTTCCAAGTCAAACAAACCCCTAACATAATTAACTGCTTCACTTCTCGATGATCACTTGGATCATAACCTACCAATTTGATCAAAGAATCATATGCATCTGTAGTCAAAAAAAGAAAGAAGAAAAAGAAATCAAACCAAAATCGTTAAAATTATTTGAAATTTTCATCTGGTGAAGACATGAAATGCAAGGTTGATTGCTTCTTCTGCAGCTTCTGCTTTAAATTTCTCATCTTAGCTTCCACTCTTGCAATAATCCATTATTCGTTTTCTGTCTTGCTTTAGACCTTTCCCTCTTCCACATGCGTTGGTCCTCTACGTCCTTCTTAAAGTGCTTGGTCTCTCTGATAATGTGATGGTCCAAGGGATTTTCCATCTTTGAAAGCATATATGGGCATAATAAGGAAAATTGCAAGTAACTGTTACTAGAGAAGTCACCAACCAATACATTGGTGCAGGAGCAAGAACTTCAAGCAGCATTTGGAAGGCGGTTTTCTAATAGGTTGGCGAAAGCATGCCGTATAGCACCAGGAATATGTACCAAAAGGCGATACTACCTATGATGAATATGTATTGCATCCTTGTGATATGGCAAATGATGAGGGCAATTTGGCAGTTGACAGCCCAAATGATGCAAGCGAACATTGTGGTACCAACAACTGCCATGTCTGGGGTCCGGCCATCACCTCGGAAAGCTTGGTCATAAAAAAATGAAGATGTTGAGTAAGAAGACAACAAGGGAGCAAAATAGACCATTAAGCATCCATCCGAGTATTCTATACCAGTCAAAGAACAAATATCTTGGGCCTTGCTGATATAGTGCAGGAAACTGCAAGGAGAAGCGTCGCATTGTAAATAAAGGTTGGGAAGTTTGTTTCAAATGGACGAAACGCTATGAAGAGGACAAACCTGTAAACAAACATCTGATGGAACATCTTGTTCAAAAACACCAAGTGAAATGACAGGTAGTGATGTCAGAACAACATTGAACAATATCATGTACCAGTCATCATAAACTGATTGTCCAGAGAAGCTTGTCATAGCCTCAAAATAGAAGATGGTGAGCCCAAAAGCTGTTTTTGTAGAAGAAATAGCATATCTGCGTGCATAGACCAACATTTTCAATTCATAATAGAGTGACGTCGAAGACAAATCTAACATGTGAGAATAATGTTGAAGGTGAACATCAATCAGCAATCACCATTTCAGCTATTCTCTTGTAGCATCAGTGACCATGGATTACCAAAAGTAGTTCCAAATATTTAAATTGGGCAATAGCGAAGTCACTAGCCATCATTCCTGAAAAATAAGTTGCAAGTTTGAGATCCTAGATTTCAGGCATGCTTCTGAAACAGAAAAACCTGAATGTTCAATATCTTGGACTTCTAATGATGGAAATAAAATTGAAAGAGAGTCCATTGGCTGGTGGTGGCACGAGATCATTTGTTATACCTGTTTAATGATGAGATCTTGGGAATGAATCCAACCAAGTTAGTGTGTTTACATCATCTCGCATGAAGGATAGCATACAAATATACAGAACTTAAATTTTGGAAAGTCGATAATTCCTATACATGTCATTGTTAAACCAATCCCCAAGCCAAAAGGAAGAAATTTCGAACTTTTTCTAGATAAAGGAAACTTTGATCTTTTCCCCTGCTAGGCACTTCCACTTTATCATAATTTAAGAAGTTGGTCTACCGATGATATGCTCACTTCTTGATTGATTTGTTTATCAAGTATCACAAACAGAAACGAAATGACAAGATGATAGGATAAGCAAAGGCAATAATGGTCCTACATGCTGTAAACATGGGTATATTGGCATAATACAGGCTGTGAAGTATGGGAAGTAGGCCAACTAGCTATATGATCACAGTCTAGTTGTAGGGAGCTTTACAACCTGTTAATATTCTGATTGCCCATACCCCTTTGCATTCCAGGTCTATACATTCAGTTGCTATGAGATGAATACGTATGGATGTATGAATGAGAAGATATTGTATTTGAGTGTGGGAGATCCTCCCTATCTCTATGGCTTCTATAGTCCCTCATCAGTGAAATGCTTGCTGTGAGAGAGTGTAGGAGAGATTGATGAGTTACCTAGATGCTGGGTTCTCATCATATGACGACAGGGACGAGCACGCGCACTGAGCCATTTTCGAGAGGCGGGGAGCACTTCGGAGCCGTCGATGCCAATGCTGGCCTTGTACTCCTCCTCAGCAAGATCAAATAGCTGGAGACAATCATCGAGAGTTCTTCTCAAGTTAGCCGGAAAGGAGCTCTGCTCTGTTGCCGTTTGTTTGCCGTTGCTGCCTAGTTTCATGATTCGGAGGCGCCCGCGGCGAGGTCGACCGGTTGCATGGAACGCAGGGCAGAGTCCAGGATTTGGGCCGACTGGGTGCGAGGAGAAGCTTCCTGGTCTCGTTTCGGACCTCCACACTGAGCAGGCCGGGTCGGTACTCCTCAAATCCATGGCTCCGTAATTGCTTTGACTCTGCTTTGAGGATCCAGCCGCGGAAATCTTCCCTCTCGAGTCGAGCAGTCGCGGCTTTGGACCTGTGGGTGCGGGAGCAATTACGCCTTGAGGCACTAGCTTTGCCGAACCGAGCTTTACTTCTCTTGTGACGAACCGTTGCAGCTTTGAGTGCAACTATGTTCTCGGATAAGGCGGCTATGGCGCTGAAACGAGCATCGAACCAGAACTTTCCCTTTCTCACGTCGCAACGAGCAGCTGCTGCCGTGAAGGGTTCAGCAGCAGTCAGGATAGCATCAGAGATTGGGTTCGCGTTGGAAGCTCGAGTGGTTGCCATTGTTGTGCGGCTCTACCGAGAGGAAAGGAATGGGAGTGCAGGTGGGCATGTCGACCCAGAGAGAGAGCTGGCCGTCACTACTTGTTCTTGTGGTAGGTCCTCATTCAAAACAGATCGGTGCATGTCATCCTGGGCTGGAGACGAAACCGCAACTGGTGTAGGCTGGTGAGGATGGGAACGGGGCTTGGGCTCAAGATGGAACATGAGGAACTTTTCTGTTTTCTCACATCCTCGTGAATCTCCACCGCAGAGTTTCAGAAGCTCCAGGTTCGTGTAAGTCGGTCGACGACAAAAATTTTTGTCTGGACCAACATTGCTATCAGTACCCCAGTGCGATTGCCTTTTTCCCTTCTCACGTTGTGAGAACTGAGCTTCTAATACAGAAACTCTGTTCCACAAATCATCCAGTAACGAAAGCCGAGCATTGATTGATGCAAGAGCATGTGCAGTGGCTTCTGATTTCTGGACTGTGGTTGATGTGCGTGAGCTCACCATGATGATCGAATGCTCTGATACCAAATAGTAAGTATCCAGGATCTAGGTAGTTTACAAATCTCTCCTAATTTCTATTAAATGTAACAATCTTACAACTGAAAAATAAAAGAAACCAAGAATAGAGGAGAATCTCCAGAGTAGGAAATATAATGTTCTTCAATTCATACATCCATACTTATTCATCTCATAGCAACTGAATATATAGACCTGGAATGCAAAGGGGTATGGGCAATCAGAATATTAACAGGTTGTAAAGCTCCCTGCAACTAGACTGTGATCATATGGCTAGTTGGCCTACTTCTCATACTTCACAGCCTGTATTATGCCAATATACCCATGTTTACAGCATGTAGGACCATTCTTGCCTTTGCTTATCCTATCATTACTCCCTCTCTCGAAAACCACCTTGCCTTAAGGTGGAATTTGTTTTTTTATAATTTTTTTAATTAATTAATTTTTTTATTATTTATTTATTATTATTATTATTTTTAATTTTTATTTATTTATATTTTTATTTTTATTTTATCATTATTTTTTTATTAAGACACGAACATGTGCTGGGCAGAGGACATGACGCACGAGCACTGGCAACGACAGGGACGAGATGAAGCTGGGGCTGATGCGCTAGCATGGGCAAGGGAATAAACTGACACGAACTCGGTGAGGAAGCACGAACGAGACTGGAGCAGAGAACGCGATTTTGGCGGCAACGGATCACTGGGCACGAACAGGGGACGCGGGACTGGCAGCGGAGCACGGGTGACGGAGGGTGGCGATCCCATGTCTGCTCCATTGGCTTGATCGACGCTGGAACAGGGCTTCCTCTTCGTCGAATTGCAGGAGCGTGGATGAGGCAGAATGACGAGCGACGGGCACTGAACATGCGACAGCTACTGGGGTTGCGACGGCGAAGTGGAGTGGAACGGAAGACCCAGACGGAGGAGACGACGGAAAACGGTGACCTGGACGGGACGACGCACACGAACTGAACAAGCTTGTTGGCACGAACTGGACGGAAGCCGTGACGGTGAACGGGCACGAACGGGATGACACGAATCTGCAGATGAGGACGAGTGCTGGACTGAACGACACAGGACTGGAGGACGAACAGGTTTTTTTTTTGTTTTTTTTCAAGACCATCTCGTAGCCTAGCCAGGAGTGGCTCTGATACCATGAGAACCCAGCATTTAGGTAACTCATCAATCTCTCCTACACTCTCTCACAGCAAGCATCTCACTGATGAGGGACTATAGAAGCCATAGAGATAGGGAGGATCTCCCACACTCAAATACAATATCTTCTCATTCATACATCCATACTTATTCATCTCATAGCAACTGAATATATAGACCTGGAATGCAAAGGGGTATGGGCAATCAGAATATTAACAGGTTGTAAAGCTCCCTGTAACTAGACTATGATCATATGGCTAGTTGCCCTACTTCCCATACTTCACAGCCTGTATTATGCCAATATACCCATGTTTACAGCATGTAGGACCATTCTTGCCTTTGCTTATCCTATCACAAGAGGACAAAAAATTTGCTTCCCAGCATCTGGAGAAATAGAGCTATGAACGTAAATATACATTACCGGCCTCCTCTTTCTAAACTTCCTATTTTTTAAAAACAAAGTAATGGAAGCTATACAAGTAAAATTTCAGTTGTCTTTGAATATGATGTTGCAATGAAACAGCTAGGAATGCAGACCTACTTTAGTGGCACTACTGTAGAGAAAGTGTCGAAATGTACATCACTAACCATACCTTCAACTCCACTAATACCAACACCAATATCTGCTTCTTGAATCATGCCAACGTCATTTGCACCATCACCTATTCCCAAAGCGGTCTTCCCAGTGCCTTCTTTAACTAACCTTGTTACCTGACACCAACGTATTCATAAGTTAATAAGAAAGAACTAGTGTGCAACAATATTCTATTTCTCTCAAGACACTGAACAATTGCACTTATGGATCCACTTGAGCTTTTTATAATTAGCCTCGCTTAACTATTTCTGGCCAAACTTTAAAGGCGTCAAGTGTATCATTGTGCAAAAGACACCAAAAATTCCACAAAATAGCAGTACTGAAAGTGATGATCAACAAATATGTAGAATATCAAATATTAGAAGAATACCCACAGAAGTAAAATTGACAAAAGGGAAAAAAACTCCTACCAATGCCTTTTGCTTGGGAGACACACGACAGCATATCACAGAGGCACAATCAACAGCCAATCCCAAAAATTGATGCTTCATATCATCTTCTAAAGTTATGCCAGAGCCTTCCCATCAATAATTAATGCAAGTGCAGCATGTGGATCTGTCTCCAGCTTTATCATCTGGGAGGCATTGATGATTTGATTCAAAATGCCCTCCTTAATGGCCTGAGGGTGTACAAGGACTAGGTCTAAAATCAGATGAAACCTATGTGCATAAAGTAAATTTCTCTAGTCTCTCAATAAGAACAGTACCTCTTTGTCAAAACTGGCAACTGAGTCTGCCTCTGGAATAGATATGCCGATCTGCTTCATGCCCTGTCCGAAGCAAGCTACAAGAAAAACTGCACCACACAATAAAAGACTATTTTGTTTAAAAATGCATGGTAGCTCAAACTGAATTATGAGAAGAGAAACAGAATAACGTGTGTTAAGAAATTTTTGGTGGACAGACGCGATGTTGATTTCAGTTTCCATCTTATCCCCCGTCAAAACCCAGATCTTGAGACCTGCTTGTGCGAGTTTATCAATGCATTGGGGGACCTGGTAAGAAAGAAAAGAAAGAGTTAAAAATGACTGAGGAAGAACAAACGGACACACTGAGATATGGATTAATGAGGAATTATAAAGCCTACCCCACTTTGCAGTTTATCTTCCACAGCAGTAGCCCCAACAAGAATCAGCTCTTTTTTCAATTCTTTCAGCTAATTCCTCAAGCACTGCGTCTCTGTCAGGTCCAACAGTCGATTTGGCTTTCTGAAACTCATTGTTCCAAACATTGTACTCTTCCTCATCAAGCATTCTGTAAGCTAGAGCCAATGTTCTCAAACCATTTTCTCCATATTCGTTCAAATGTTTGGTTGTAGCCTCTAAATGCATCCTTCCATTCTTTGACAGTCGATCAAATATGATACTGCATGGCCAAGTAGAGTGAGATGAAAGTCAAAGTTTGATTTGTGTCCACATAATTACATGTTTGCTTCCTTCTTGGACCTCTCTTCGGTGCACTGATTTAAATATTTTATTGAAAACTAAAGGGAAGCACACTATAGACTATACATAACTGAGCGAAATTTAAATTTCTTTCACAATTCACTCTAATTGAAAATCCAATTGGAGCTCATTCTTGCATAGTATACTCTGTTGTAAGTAGTTAGAGACAGGAACCAGAAATTATATAAACTTACCTGTCAGCACCTTTGCATATAAAAACTAAACTTCCCTCCTCATCAAGTACAATCACTGTCATTCGCTTTCTTTTGCTAGTAAAGTCCAATAGATTCAGGATTTTGTACTCCCTGTATCATTCATAAAAAAAAAACATAAAAACAAAGACAGAAAAATATTCTGATTAAATAATGACAAGAATTGTAAACCCTCCCTCAAGAAGAAAGAGCAAGAAGGATTAGAACAGCTAAGTTTACCTTGCAATGGCTTGGTCTGAAGGTGAAAGTTTTTCACGGATGAAAACACTTGTTTGAGTTCTCTTACAAAACTCAAAACCAAATTCTCTTGCTGCTGCTAAGAAAGCCCCTTCATCAGGGGATTCTGCCTCATAAGTTAAAGCTCCTGTCTCCTCATTCTGCTCAGGAATGGCAGTATGGCAAACAGCTAATATTCGGAAAAAAAAATAAAAGGACATCGGGATTGGACTCTTTCAACCAGTTACAATTCATGAGGCGAATGTCCTCGAATCTGAAACCCTTTATAGTAGCTTTCTGAGACTCATCACCTTTGGAAGTAACAACAGTCTCCAGGTCAACATTTTCCCACGAAACAGATGCCTTACCCTCATGTTTGGGTGAATGGGAGTGACCCCCCTGCTGGTCCTCTTCAAGTTCAATAGCCATCTGTTGTGCTGTAGCAAGTTCAACTTCACTGGAACTCACACCATATGCAGCCCCTGCAATGGAGCACTTTAAAAAATCCATCTGATTGCAAGTTAAAGTTCCAGTCTTATCAGAAAGTATAGTGTCCACTTGACCCAACTCTTCATTCAAATTTGATGTTCGGGCACGAGCAGGAGTGCCAGTTTCTTCGTGATACATGTGCAAGTCTTTTTCAACCAAGTTTGCTTGTAAAACCTTCACAACCTCAATTGAAACATAGAGTGATATGGGTATCAAATATCCATAAAGAATGAGTGCAGTAACAAGATGACTCAACCCAGCCAATACAGCATTGTTGGGATCAAACAGGACGTTTGATTGCATGGGCATTAGATACCACCAATTTATTGTTTGGAATCTTGTTATCACAGAAAATATTACTGAACTGACCAAGGATATCAAAGTAAGAACAGTGAATAGAAGATATATGATGTATTCCATCTTTCTCTCTATTCTGCTCCTTTTTGAAGGAGATTTTGTAGAATTCTGCATCACTTTGCTTTCATCACCAGTGAAAATGACCACTCCATATATGAAATCAGTGTTCCTGAGCTTTGAATCACGGAGGAGAATTTGACTGGGCTCGATTGGATGAACCTCACGTTCATACCCAAAATTTCCAACAAATGTGTAGAGACTAGGGTTTGGGTCTTCACAACGAATTATTCCTGTGAAATCTTTAAAAGATTCATCATTATATAGAAACATGTTAACCTCCAAAGATCTTTTCACCTTTAAGTTTGTCTCACCATCTAAATTCATAGTTTCCATATAGCATATCCCATCCTCATAACTTGATGACAAGAAAAACAAATCAGCAGGAAAAAATTGATCCTTGTCTACTTTTAGTACATCCCCAACCACAATGTCCTGCCATTGCTTGGGAGCGAAAACACCATTGCCTTTACGGACACCAGCTTTCCGGTGATTAACTTTGACATCCTGACTAAACTTGCGCCAATCTTCCAATGCTTCCTTTGCCATACTAAGCCCAACAACAAATGCCAAAGGAGCAATCATGCTGATTGGAGAGAATGGTGAGATTGGAGAGGCTGAGAACCATGCAGCCACAAGGAAGTATATATTAGCAACCCGTCGAAATTGCTCATAAAGTGCCTTGAGTAAAAATGTTACAACATTGTATTTTGTAGTTGATATATCATTCCGGCAGTACAACGGAGGCTTCTTTTCAGGGAGATAAGGGTGGTTGCAATGTACAACTCTTGAAAAACCAGGACCTAGAAGGTTTTGAGCATTCTCATGTGCAGTGTGAGTCGGCCTAAGACAAGCAAATGTGTAAAGATGGCTCCTTTTAATCTTTGATCTTAATTTACGTTGTCACATGTAGCCAGATTTCAGCTCAATGCAGTAATCGTTTACACATGTCAACTAAGAAAAGCCGAGTGTAGTCCTTGGGGAACGACTTATCCCCAGTTCCTTCTTCTAAAGCCTAATGAGATAACCGAAACTATTAACTACGGCAGATAAGTTAATCATTAATTAGAGGATTTCTTAAGTTATTATTGCAACAAATGGTTGTCAAGACAAAATTTTTATTTTCAACTGAAAGATTTTCTTTTTAAATTTTTATAATTATAAATAACATATTTATAAATTTGTGTTTTTTGTTTTGTTCAATGCACATCCACGCAATTTGAGTTTGTCCTGTGTTAATGGGTTTTGTATTAGTATTAAAAAGTCATGTAAATAAAAATAAAACTCTTTTTTATATACTTACCTCATATATATATCAATGGTTTTGGTTTCATGTTAAAAATGAATAACTTTTTAAAAATATTTTTTATTTATATAATGCATATTAAGGTGAGATTATAATAATCATAATTTATAATTTATTTACAAAAGAAAATGACCTTTGTCTTTAATGTAACTAGAATTTACTTCCCCGCGCGATGCGCGGACAGATTTTATTTTATTGTGTTAAAAAAAGATATTACATTATAATACCATCAATACAATATATTTAGAAAAACTGAAAGGCCACCTATTATTTGGTTCTTTAACAATAAACTTGAGAAAATACATCAAAGGATGCAATCCCATCCATAATAAGGAAAGAGTGCATTGGAAAGAAGGCAGGTCCAATGGAAATCAGACCAATAATACTTGATATATTCCATCAAATCACTAAAACTAACCTTCACGCTCAAACTTTTTCCAATCTCTCCTTCGCTTGCTGCATGTTCAGCAAATCAGCCTTCTCACCCGGTAAAGAGAAGGAAGATGTTATTGGCCAAAAAAAAAAGAACGAAGATGTTCGCAAAGGCCATAACCTTTAAAATTACTTTTAAACCTTCTCAGAATCCCTACATGGTCAAGAAGTGTTTTTGTTGCACTTTAAAGATAGTCTCTGCAAAACAGCTTTTTAGCATTGCAGCACGGAGAGCTTTTTAGGTGACAACTAAACGTCACGCACAGGAATGCTCCACACTAAATCATAATAAACATAAAGCACCAATTAGTAATTAGCTTACACTAATTCACAGCACAAAAGTAAGGTCAGTTAAAGCAATAAAGCAGAGGAGCAGCTAAACTTCTCCATTGGAAGAAGAGTCAGTAGCTGAAGTAAAATTTTGGGTGGAGCATGCATGATCACCATCGAAGGCACTTAAAGCCCCACTTCATTATGTTAGTAAGTTTAACATACCAAATCAGCAAAAGAAAGTAACACAGAAGTAAAAAATCACATCACAAACAGAAAAATCTTCTCACCATCAGAATCATGATCAATATCAGACTTCCTCTGCAAACATTACATGCATTTTGATTAGAAATAGCATTTATTCTAATATTTTGAAGTTAGAAACATGTAGTCTCATACTCAGCATCTAGGGAACTAATCAGAGCAGGGTTAAAATCAGCAAGAAACCCTTTAATGTCTGCATATGGGTAAATTCGAGAACCTAAATGAAGGAAATCACAGGAGGAGGACCTTAGAAAATAGAATGAAAAATCACCTGGACTGACAAATCTATGCAGAACACCTAAAAGCTTAATTGAAGCATTTCTAGTAGCAGCCACACTTGATTGCTTCCCTGTTTCTTTAAGAAAATCAATTTAATCATGCAAAATTATAGTTCCATCAAACCTTGGCATGTTTAACCACGAAAGCGCTAGAACAGCAATAATAGCAGTGATAAAGTTTGAACTAAAATATATGAC
>JANTPZ010092743.1:0-45380 GCA_025593235.1 Vachellia pachyceras
GTTGACTCTAAAACCAAGCACAACTAGGATGATAGAAGAGACTAACAAGATTTCATTGAATAAGCAAAATGAACTCCATTCTACTTTGTCAATCACAAAACAATTCAATACACAATAATCCAAGTTTGGCTCAACCGAGACCAAGCATTTACACACAAATTACAAAGTCCAACTCGGAATCCAAGTAATCCATAATGTAAATACAGATTAAAAGCAAATACTCCCCTTTCGGCACTTCAAACTCTGGCTCACTTCATCTTCAAGAGGGTGGAGATGTTCAGCTCCTCATGGGTGATGGAAATGAGCTTTGAATGGATGATGAATGCATGATAGATGGATGATGTTGGAGAAATGGGGGGAAATGGTGGTAGTGAGTAGGTAGGGTGAAATGGGAATTATATACTCTCCTTTCTTTTGCTCTTTTCAACTTCTGCAGCCTCCTTCTTCCTCCTTTTCGAAAATACCCTAATTCAGCATAATAACCCGTCCTAGATCGGATCCATCAAGCCGGGTTGGGTTATTTTCCTTCTGAGGTAAAAATTCAAGTTCTGCGCGATATTCGCGGCGGTGATCTTCAGGTTTCATCGGGCAAACCTCACCCGAGAGTTCTTGCATGACTTCTTGAACTTTGGTTGCGGCGAATGTTGAATTGTGCCATGGTGAACTTCTCCAGAACTGCTTCCCTTGCCCTTTTGTAAGAAGATCCTGAAATGAAATAACAAATATGGGCAGTATCATTTGCTCATGATGCAATTTAGGCACAATAAATCATTATTCATTGCATAGGTGCCCAAAATCACATTAATCCAAATCAATAACTCCTAATCTAAACTTAAGCGCAAAAAGGTCATGTATGAGCTAAAATTGACTCTAAGACTCTGAAAATTCAAGTAGAAAACTAATACAAATAAAGCTCAATCAAATTTTCCCACACTTAAACCTTTGTACTCCTGGACAAAAATTCTTCAAAAACTTAAAAAAACAATAAATGCACTTAGGAAATGTACTCATAGGTCCATGACTACAGAGCTTGGTAAAAACATTCATCAAGAGATTAGCAATGATAATAGCAAAGACAATTATAAATTAATCCTTAAGAGACTTCAATTCAAGAGACTGAATAAAGAAGACTTCATCTCCAAAGGTAGAAGTGTCTCTCTTAGCTCACCAAGCAAGGACAATTTTCGCTCATGGTCTGCTTATTCGAATCTCTACCATAGGCTTCTAATTATTCTACCTCTCTACCACACGATCAATATAATGTGAATCAAGAGGGCTTAAAGGTTAAGATGGATGATAGGGTTCTAACATTAATGGAAAGAAATAATGAAGTGAAATGAAATTCTTGAATACACAGCACCGAAAAATAGAATAAATGCTTTTTCAAGACTCAAGAGACATTTATATATATATATCATATATATATTTCTCTTTTTTTTATTTCTTCTTCTTCTTCTTTCTTTCTTTCTTTCTTTCTTTTTTCTTTCAACAGTTGCTCACATACATAGCTCATCAACATATACTTGCAAATATAAAGATATATTTTTCAAATGCTAGCTTTCAAGAGTGCATGGCTCAAAGGGGTATGAAATATTGAAGGGTTTGTGTTTGGGCTAAACGAAAGGTTTTGAAATGAAGGCCTCTATCCTTTTCACAAAATATTGGATCATAAAGCTTTGATTAAGAATCAAGACAAGTTCTAGAGAGATTACGAATCAAGACAAACCTACTCTAATCAAATGAAATTAGGCCCAATTATCCTCACGACAAGGCAAATGTTTCAATTAAACAGTCTCAAGAACCAAAATTGCAAAAGGCAAATTCACAACTGGTCTACACTTATAATTACTAATAACTCGAAAAACGCTATTAACCAAATACTTTGATCCTTAGACTCATGAATCAACCTCCCAATGCATTGGCTATGAAAATCACATTTTCATAAGCCTTGCTCAGGAATGTTAAAGGCATTAAAGGTGAGAGGAACTTTTATTTCAAAAATAATCTATAACCTATTTCATAAGCCTTGCTCAGGAATGTTAAAGGCATTAAAGTGTTAAATTTTATCAGACCAATTCACCCCCTCTTAGTCAAATCCTATTCTTACAAAACTAACCTTGTTGGTGGGACCCAAATTACTTGATTATGTTGTTTTCTTCTTTTCTTTTATTTCTTGGCTCATTGGTGCTTCACTCCCCAAACTAGGCTTGGATTTGGCCCAACTGGACAGTTAGTCTTAGAATAAGGGATTTACAATTTTAAGCTCGATGGAACGATTTGTGGAAATTAAACCGGTGGATAATCAGAGTGACAGACTTTTCCGATTCAAAGGGGCCAATCTTCATGCTTTATGTTCCAAGAAAGTGGGTTTTCCCTTCGATTAAACAAGAAGGATTAGACGTTATCAAAAAGAAGAAGGAGGATGATATAATGGAAGAGATTCGCCACAACATAAAGCAAAGATTAGTGAGTTTGGAACTAATGAGATGATGTTTGTTATAGTGTTCAAAAACATATTCACGTAAGATAAAACACGCTAGAAAAATAGTTTTTACTGCTAATTCAAATATACATTTGGATGATATAAGCAATTAGAGTTTAGAGGTGTTGTGTTGATGGAGGAACTGGGTTTGGCCAACGAGGTGGCTACATTGCAAAAGCATGAGAAGATTATCAGAAGTTACTTGTTATAGAGTTGAGTGACAAAACTAAGAAGCTCTGGCAATTTTCATATTGGAATATTTTTAAAATAAAGAAATGTGATTTTTAAAGGTTATGTCCTTATAAACTAGAGTTTATTTAAAGGGTTGTGTGGGTGGTTATAATTTAAAAGTATGTATCTCTACATACCATAAAAATATAACTCTGAAGTGGTATGATTGTGACTTTTAATTGAAGAGATATTTCTTCAAAATGTTCCACTTCAAGGCATCTCTCTATATTCTATAAATACCCTTCCCATATTTCCAGTTGGACACACAATTTTAACATACAACAAAATCAAACACATTGTTTTTCTTTTTTAGTGCGCACATAGATGAAATCAAATTATCACTTTGTGAAAACCTTTGTTGTCTTGACTTGAGTATTGAGAGTATAATCCATACTCAAGAGTCTCTATTGTATCACGAAGAAAATTCTCCGGTTAACTGAACTTGCACCATGTAATATAGGAATAGGTGGAGATGAATTAAACCTAAAGAAAAGTATTGTCTATACCATGGAGACATCGTGCAAAACTTTCTTCTTTATCTCTTCTTGTACTCTTTAAAGAACCATTACCGCTAATCATCTTTAAGCTTAATTTATGAATACAAATAGTGTCTTTGAAGGTGTTGACTATAAATTTCGTGAAGTTAGAAAAGTTTGAACGAGGCAACTTCTTAATATGGCGGAGGAAGATGAAGTTTCTTCTCACAACTCTAAACGTGAGTTATGTCCTCACCACTCCCATCCCACAAGAATGAGAAAATGAAGCTATTGATGATATTAGATAGAGACAGAAATGGGAGAATGATATTTCATTTACACCATACATATCCTAAATGGGCTTTGTGACTCCTTATTTGATGTTTATCAAGATTCAGAATCTGTAAAGGATCTCTTGGACAAACTTTAGATAAGGTACATGTAGGAAGACGCAACAAGCAAGAACTTTCTTGTTTCTCAATTCAATAACTATAAAATGATTGATGGAAAATTATTATGGAACAATTGCATGAGATAGAACATATTATGAATAATTTTAAATAACACAAAATGAATATTAATGAGTCTATTGATGTCTCCTCAATCATAGGCAAACTTCCTCCTTCTTGGAAAGACTTCAAAAAGAGTCTTAAACACAAGAAAGAAGACATCACTCTTAAATAGTTAGGAAACCATCTTCATTTAGAAGAAGAATCTCGAAATCAAGATGGGAGGAGAGATGTAATTGCTCGTGAGAAAGTCCACATAGTGGAGGAAGGACAATCCCACAAAACCTTTTTTGTGAAAAAATTGGAAATTACAAAAAAGAATATCAGTTCTTCAAGAAGAAGAAAGAGAAAGAAAACAATACATCCACAAAAGTTGGCAATCTTGTGGCTATGATTTCTGAGATCCATTTGGTTGATAACAATGATCATGGTAGGTAGACTCTGGTGCAACTCGCCATGTGTGCAAGAATAAGGCCTTCTTAATGACATTTAAAGAAGAAGGAGATGTGCTTTACATGAAAAATGCTTCAAGTGTCCAAGTCAAGGGCAAAGGGACTGTGGAAATTGAATTTCCTTATGGAAAAGCCTTACTTTAAGGTATGTATATTATGTACCAGAAGTTAAGAATTTAATTTCTATATAGATACTTAATAAATTTGGGTTAAGTCTGTATTTAAGGGAGACAAGTTTATTCTCACTAAGGGTATAATATTTGTAGGCAAAAGATATTCTGTGAAAATACATTTAAGTGTAGTATTGCTAAAATTAATAATAATATTTATAGTTCTGCTTATATTATTGACTCTTGTGATATGTGTTATTATCATTTGGATTTTGAAAAATTAAATGAATTGACTCCAAATCTCTTAGTAATAATAAGTTTTGCTCTACATGTATAATGACTAAAATAACAAGATATTTTTTTCCATAAAGTAGAAAGAAGTTCAAAAATATTAGAACTAATTCATTTTGATGTTTGAGGTTTGCATGGTTGGACTACATTAGGTGGTAAAAAGTATTTTATGACTTTTTTTATTGATCGCACTAGATATTATTATGTCTATTTAATGAATTCAAAGGATGAAGTTCTAGACAAATTTAATATCTTTAAATTTGAAGTAGAAATTTAATGTGAAGCCTTTATTAAATCTTTAAGGGCGGATAGAGGGGAAGAGTATTATGATCCAAAATATTTTGAATTTATTGGTATAATACATCAAATAACTTCCCCTTATTCCCCACAACAAAATGGTATAGCCGAAAGGAAAAATAGGGTTCTTGTAGAAATGGTAAATGTCATGTTATCTTATTCTGGTTTATCCAATAGATATTGGGTCAAAGCATTACTAACAACATGTCATATATTAAATAGAGTTCCTAATAAAAGGAACAAGATAACCCATATGAATTATGGAAGCAAAGAAAACTCAATATCACTTATTTTAGAATTTGAGGATGCAAAACAATAGTTAAAGTTCCAGAACTGAAAAGGAAGAAATTGGGAGAAAGAGGTATTGAGTGTATCTTCTTGGGATATGCTGAAAATAGTAAGGCGTATCGATTTTTGGAACTGATGAAGTAACTCTAATAAATGGATATAAAATCAATGAATCTGACAAATGCGTATATAATAAATTTCATAATGTAAAAGGTATTATGATATGATTATATGTACATGACATGCTAATTTTTGGAATTAATATAAATGAAGTAAATAAAACAAAGAAATTACTCTTTGAAAATTTTGACATGAAAGATATGGGAAAAGCTTATGTCATTATTAGAAATCAAAATTATTAGGAAAAATAATTGTCATGGTCTTTCTTAGACTCTTTATATTGAAAAGATATTAAAAAAATTTAATTGTTTGATTGTTGTCATGTTTCTACTTCATTTGATTCTAGTATGATATTAATACTGAATAATGGTTGTTTAGTAAGACAACATACATATTCAAAAGTAATTGGATACTTGATGTATGCTATGACATGTACAAGACCGAAAATAACATATATTGTGGGAAGATTAAGTAGGTACACAACAAAGGTAATTGGATGCATGATGTATGCTATAACATGTAAAAGACCAGACATGACATATACTGTGGGAAGATTAAGTGGGTACACATCAATCTAAGTGAGATCCATTGGCAAACTGTGGAGAGACTACTGAATTATTTAAAGGGAACAATTAACCGTAGTTTGACCTTTAGTGGTAACCCTTCAATTTTGCAAGGATATTCATATGCTAGTTGAATAACTTACTGAGAGGGTCATACTTCCAGAATTGGATGGATATACACCTTTTGTGGGAGTAATATTTGCTGGAAATTAAGCTCTAGGGGCCAATCATTGTACCACAAACATTATTTATTTTAATGTATTTTCTCCATTTAATCATAATAACTTTTGTATGTTTAGTATGATAATTGCATCTGTGGGCAAATTATAAAAATTGTCCTAAATGTCCTTGGTTGGTTATCTAAGTGGGAGTAAAGATAAAGTAAGACCATTATTACTTTGATAAGGTATGGAGATACAAGTCAAAGTCATAGGCACTTGTAAGAGTACAAGGTGCTGGACGACCCGCTATAAGAAAGCTGTATGGATTAAGTCATTAGTGTATCTCATATGTAATCACATCATCACGTCATTTGACCTGAGATCATCATGGATTCCTACATGAGGGTCACTAAGTTTTGACTTAGTCAAAAGTTACTTTTGACCGGGTGATGATAAAGACTATGATTGGGCTTAGGGATCTTTCATGTAGAGGAATGTGAATGATCAATATGAGATTTGTCCCTCGCATTAGTTGAGAGATATTATTGGGCCTCTCAATGAGTCAGTCTGAGATATGTATGGTCATATTATAATGAAAAGGAGTTTTTGTTTCTAAGATCAGACTACTCAGGGATTGAGAAAGTAATGGTAATGAATACGAGGATGATGTCATCCATGCCTCATCATTGATTGAGATATTGTGATATCCATGTTTTACTGTGATTTGAGATAAAAGCCAAACCTATAGTTATGGGTTGAGTTCAGGTCCAGAGATATGTAGTACAAAGAGAGAGAGGAAGGTAATGGACTGGAAAGATCACTGTCAACCTAGCCTTCATGTACCGAATCCCATTAGATCTTCGCAGTTATGCATGCTTGCCTCAGAGTAATGGAAGGATGGGTGACCTTTTTGGAAAGGACCTAAATGTCATTAAACATAAAGAATAAGGGCAATAATGGAATTTGAAAAAGGTAAGGGTATCATGGTAAATAAAGTAAAGTATAAGGGCAATTGAGTCATTTGACTAAAGTCAAAGTCAAAAGTCAACCTGGTCAAAGTTTGACAAAAAAATCAGAAAAATTCATAGAGACCCATAATGCAGAGGAAAAGTCATTGATCAGTATGTGAGGCCTGGTTTTAGCTAAATCGACCTATATTGTTGTTAAGAGACTTTTAAAGGTTATTTAATTTTTCAAATTTTATTAAATAATTGGCCAAAAATTATTATTTGAAGTACTGGGAGGCCTTAAACATATGATTTTAAGGCAAGTAAAAATAGCTTAAAATATCTAGTATTTTATAAAATTGTTGCCCAGAATACGAGAAGAGTGATTTGATTGGAAGGAAAATAGTTGGAGAAGCAATGATATTAGGGTTTTCTTTAAAAATTAATTAAAGACATTCTTGGAAGCATATTGAGAAAAGAAAAAAAGTGTGATGATATCAATATTAATTTTAGGAATTTTTAGTGTTATCAGATTCAGTTACTTACGGGTAAGTTACATACCAATAGCATAAAATCGCTTCATGAGAATATAAATTTTTCAAAAGTAAGGCATGTCGTAAGTGCTTTGCGCCACTTGTAATAGTCCTAATTGAAGACCAAAAAGAAAGAAATAAATGTTCCAGACAAGTGGTAGAATTTATCAGAATAAAATTACTTTATCAGTGTAAGTTGTACTGGATCTAGACACTTGTCACCAAAACAATTGTAGCACATGGAATCATATTTTCTTCACTTTCCTTAGCCTTTAAGTTATCCATAAATGGGATCAATATAAGTAAGACAAGTGGCCTTTGTGGTGTATGAATCATGGCCATTGGATCCCATAAAGTTGTAAGATTCAATCTCAACCATCCACCTAATCCTACATGTAATTAAAGAGACATTTTGCCTTCATCTTTCTCATCATTTCACTCAACATTTTCCGGCTGAAAATCAAGAGAAAGAAGACGCCATCTTCAGCCCAAGAAGGAGAGAAGAAGTTCCAAAAACTCTAAGGTAAGTTGGGTTCTCTTACAACACTTGGTGTATTTATGATCTTGGAGCTTCCTCTACCTTTTATTAGTTTATATTTTTGATTTAGGCTCTCTTTTTAGTGCTGGAATGTTAGGGTTCATGAGAGGGAAAATGAGAAAGAGTGGGATTTAGAGAAAAAGATTGGCTACAAATCACTCCTTGCATGATAAGGAGTTGATTGATGTATATATTTTCATGATTTTGATGCTTCCATTGACTTTATAATGAAAAATTGTATAGGGTGGAAGTGAGAATATAATTTTGGAAGCATTGGAATTGAATTTCCAAATTTAAGGGTTTTAAGAACACTTGGATTACTAAAGGATTTTTATGGAGTTTCAAAGTGTTTCTTAGTTTGGAAATAGCTTGTAATTAATGGCTATTATGTTATGAATTATGTAGGCAAGTGAGTTGTGCAAAAAATAAGTTGGAGGATTGAACAAGAGAACTTTCATGTTTCAAGAAAAGTCTGTAAATTAAGGTATCAAAACTCCTAACTCAATATTAATGTTGAAATGATAAACGTTTGAGAATTGTGCATAATTTGGTGTTGAAAATTGTGATGATAAGTGTATGAATTTGTGATTTTGATTGCTTTGGTCATATGCATGTTATTGATTTATTTGAACACTACATGTTATTTTATTCATGCACACATTTGTGAAAGACCTATCATGCACCATTACACATGTGTTAGTGTGTTTTGCTATTGAGATTTCCATGAAATCTCACTCCCCCTAACTAACCATTCCTATGTACAAGTTCAAGTAAGGGCAAAGGAAAGGTGAGTGAAAAATGAAGAAGTATTATGTGGTGATTTAGTTGCCAAGTTATGTAATATGCTTGATGTACATGTTCAAGTGTTTTTGGATTTAATATAATCCCTAAACCTCTACTTAATAGGTATATATATGTATGGATGCATGTACAATTATATGAAGTAAAGTGGTTAAGTTATGAATGCTTTGATCAAAATTTTGGAAAGGAAAAGTTTTGAAAAATCCCAATATTTAAGCTATGAAGAAAAATAGTAATTTAAGTTCAATTGAGTTGAAATTTTTCAAAAAAATAGTTCATATGGTGAGCTTTAAAATGAGTCCAAGATAACTGAATTTGAATATCTACACAAGAAGTTATGGTTTTCCAAAGTTAATAGAAAAATTTGGAAAATTGAAAAATGACCATACTAATAGTGCAACTTCACGCAATATACTGTATTGATTAAGTTTTTGGACAAATGAGTTTTTTTCAATGTAGGTAATGTTATAAGCTTTATGTAGAAATTGGAACCACTCAATTTCTATTTTTCTAGAATTATTTATGAATTTTCAAATTTGAAATAGAAAACTGAAATTTTTGATCAAATGAATAGTAACTCGAGAAGAATTTTGAAATTTCAATTCTTTAGTCAATTCAAGGTATGTAAGGCCTAAAAGTGCTTCAATAAAGATTAATTTTGGATATCTTTTGAAATTCGGTTTTCAAGAATTTGAATTTCAGAGTGATTGTAAGTACTTAACATTTTTTATACATTCCTAGGTTGAAAGGTACTTGGTAATCATAAGACTAAAAGGGGAAATGTTGAGCATTAATTAAGCTTTTAATATACCCGCAAGCATATATTTGCTAAAGCATTTATCATGGTGGTACTTTTGACTGAATCTACCTATAAGAGAGTGAAGTGGGATCGCTTCTAAGAGTATAGATGTTTGAGTTTGAAAGTTTTCATGAAAAGGATATAGACACAATGCCATAAATGTGTCGTTTAAAGTGGCATATAATATTATAGACACAATACCTATAATTCATGCACAATACCTATAATTCACACACAGTTGTTCACATGGGATAATTAGTTCAAAGCTTAGTGTACTATATTATTTTGGATGGGTGAAACCGTGTCTTGCTTAGGTAAAAGTTCAAATCCTCAAGATACCTATACTACCAGCATGAGATTTCCAAAGTGACAAGAGTTTTGATCATTTTTATAAATAGTAGGAGATTGTTGGAATATTTTTAAAATGAAGAAATGTGATTTTTAAAGATTATGTTCTTATAAATTAACGAGTTTATTTGAAGTGTTGCGTAGGGAGTTATAATTCTAAAGTCATATATCATTACATACAAAGATGTAACTTTTCATGGAAAAATATTATGGTTATAACTTTTTATTGAAATGGTATGGTTGTGACTTTTAATTGAAGAAATATGTCTTCAAAAGATATCACTTCAAGACATTTCTCCATACTCTATAAATACATTCCCTATCTTTCCATTTGGACACACAATTTTTAAATACAATAAGATCAAACTTATTGTCTTTATCTTTAAGTGCACACCTATATAAAGTCAAATTATCAATTTATAAAAGCCTTTGTTGTCTTGGCTTGAGTTTTGGGAGTGCAATCAATACTCAAGGGTCTCTATTGTATCATGTAAGAAATTTGTCGGTTAACCCAACTTGCAACATGTAATATATGAATATGTGAGGACGAATTGAGGCTAAAGGAAAGTGCTGCCCACACCTTGAAGATGTCATGCATAACTTCCTTCTTCATCTCTTCTTGTTCTCTTCTGAGAACCATTCTTGCCAACATTTCATATATGGAATAACAACTTCATTATATAGAATATCCACTAGTGTATAGTAAATTAAAAGATATTGTGGATGGGGTTGATAAGGCAATTTCTAAGAATTGAAGTATTGTGTTACAAAATATTTTAAGAGAGAGAAGCACCACAACGAATCTGTTAGCTAAAATATCTCATATTTTGTCAGAAAACTTTTATTTCTATGATCAACCACCACTCTCCTTATAAGATGAGATGTGTAATGATGATCTTTTGCGAGGCTGAGTCTAATGTAATGTTACCATTTTTTTTTACCATAAATGTTATTTTACTATTTTATTAATGTATCCAGTATTTGAATTTAAAAAAAAAGTAAATTCAGAAAAGCAATTAAGAACTCTCCCACATTTGGGAAACCTTTGAATCCCATGTGAAGTCACATTTCGTACGAGGAATATCAACATTATTATAGTAAATGCTCACATATGACAGATGTGTTGCCTTTCCAATTAGCTTAGATGTATTATAGTCTTTATGCAACATTTTAATATTTCAAAATGGTCTACTGGGTTTGATGAGATTATATTTGTTGGATATTATGATTTGTCATTTCTCTATTTTAAAGATGTTAATTTAAAAAAATTTAATTGGCTCTTATATTACTTCTGGTTCTTAATATAAAAGTCAACATACTTTTTTTGGGAGATTAATGGAGCTAGTTAACCAATATATTTATCATTTTTCGGATGAAGGTTTATATAATCTAAAATTCGCTTTAGCCAGACAAATTTAATTTAAATAATGTAATAACATAATATTCTATAGTATGAAGATTTATATAATCTAATATTTAATTAAATAATCGATATTTTCTCAATTAAAGACATCTTTTCATAAATATATGCATTAAAAATAATCCTTGCGGGAGTTTTGGGCTTCTAGATTCTTGCTCATCACCTACATCTTACAGTTTATTAGTAAGGTAATGTTTTTTTTGAAAAGCATAATATTTTTATTTTGAATTGAAGGAAAATGTATACTTAAAAATATGAAAAATTTATTGGGAGGTCTCAAATAAGGAACTTATTTAATGAATGGTCCCAATTTTAAAAATATTTATCAAAAGGTCCAATTGACAACATGAGGTGTTGTCAATACAGCACATGATGTTATCAATGTATAGGACCTCATGTTGTTAATGGGACTTTTTGATAAATATTTTTAAAATTAGGACCATTCATTAAATACATTCTTTATTTAGGACCTCCCAATAAATTTTTTTTAAAAATATTAAATAACAATATAACATTTTTCAGAGGACTGTCACATTATCACATCCCGTTCTGACATTTGTGTTCAATAATGGATATGTGCAACCCAACATCTCAGGCTCTCGCGTCCGTTTTTCAACGGATGTGACAGTCAACTATATTCCATGTATCTAATAAATACGTTTTCCATAAAATGGAAGTGATATATTTTTTAATATAGAGGAAAAATATAATTTCAATAAATTTTACAAGTAATCTATAATCGTTTCAAAAAATAAAGTACAAAATAAGAGGCCATATATTTTTTTCCTTTTGAAGTTTTTACCATTTCTTATTATGAATTAATACAATATTTGACCTCTTAAGTCACTCTAATTTTAGTTTTAATCCCTTAAATTTAAAATTCATAGTTTTGATCTCTCAAATTAATTTTATTTAAAATATTGGATAATAAAATTTAATAAAAATATTGATCATTTTACCCTTTAAGGATTAAAACCATTAGTTTTAAATTTAGGGGATCAAAATAAAAATGAGGACATATTAAAAAAAAACTAAAGATTGTATTAACTTTTTTTTATTATACTTACATAGTTCTTTTGAATGAAGAACACAAATTTACAAGATGCGGAGTGCAAATTGTGACAACCATCTTCACCAGACAAGTTGAAAATTCCCTTGTGTTTACAAACAATACCAATGGTGCAAACAATGAGATTTGGATTTAGTAGAAAGGGTAAATCTATCAGAACATAGTAAACCAATATTGTTCGAATATGAGAATGTCTCAAATAAGAATTCCCTTCCTTGATAGGATACAAGCGTTTAACAAAAAAAAACATTAGTCTTTCATCAATTAATTATTTGGTTTAATTTATTTTGAATTCAAAATCATTCATAAATAATTGAAAGGTGTTACATAGTTCTAGAAACCTCGATGCTTCATAGGATGATCCAAGTTTCAAGGCATCAAGGGCCCAAAGTTCAGTTTTTATGGGCCGATAGAAGTTGTTCAAACTCAAACGTTTAAGCTTCATTTCAATACCCTGATCAGTTGAATGATTATGTAGTTGGTTAATTAATTAATTGAATATAAATAAATATATCCTTGACAAAAATATAGATAAATATTGAAATTAACATTGAATAATTTAATAGCTAATTAATAACTAATCTGCCCAATTGTACGACAATTTCTAAATCGAATATTTCAGTGCAAACTCGTTGGAGAAAACATTTGGAAGGAAGCTAATTAATTATGTGCATTATTGAACCATGACAAGAGTCAAATCTAATCTCATTCCCCTCCCCACTAAATTAAATGGATTGAGAAAGCCCACTACAAAAACTATTGGTTAAAACATATGTAGGAATATCAAGGGTACTTGGTCTAGTGATGGATCGACTAGATCATAAGTTGGGCGAACCAAGTTCAAATCCCACCTTGTTAAAAACGATTCGTGGGTAGAGGTATCTTAGCTACAAAGTCGTGATCTCAATTAGTTGATTACAAGTTTATCTAGTAATAAGATTAAAAAAAAAAGTGTTGAACACTTGGTGATCCAAAAGCTTATAAAAGAAGCAGCTATAGTGATCCACAGTACAATTCCTTCTCCCTAGATTGCGGGGATTCTCTATCGTATTTATTCATTTGTGTGCCAGATCTCGACTTATTGCGCAAATCCTCATTCAAAGGATGAATTTGATGGTAATAAAAATATTGTCATAAAAGTAAAAGAATACAGAAGTTGAGATAGATAGATGGAGAAGATGAGAGAGAGTTGAAGGAGAGAATAGTTTGGTGAAGAGAATACACATTTGTTACAAAGTTCCACGAAACAATGGAGGATAATCCTAAGGAAATCCAGAAGCGGATCGATTAAATTTGGTGAAGCCTTCATATGTCTTCATGCACTCTTTTAGATGGAAAAAGTCACCTGCTAGCTCAAGGATCAAATATTTGGATGTTCTGCCTGCGAGTTTCACTATGTTGGATAATTCACTCAGGATTCTTACAGGTGGATTTGAGCAATTTGGATTTGCACAGGTCCATAAAAAACCCTGAATGTTGAAATGTTTCAATCAACGAAGTCCAGTATCATTATCTTAGATATTTCCTCCTTTTTATCATCTTTTGGCTCTTTCTCTTTCAGTGTAGTTCCAGTAGGAGACTTTAATGAATTGTGTGACTTATTTCCCTTTGACTATAACTGCTGTAATATGCAATTTTCCTTATTAATAATAATATTTTGATTTTTCTCAAAAAAATGCAAGAATATTCATGAGCTCTCATTCATTTTATTGTGTTTTAATACGTTGTACATGACCTTTATTTATAGGTCTTCAACTTTTAAAGTCTAATGCTACGGTTACAATGCTATAAATATACTATAATGACAATTGTTGTAAATTAAAAGGTAAATAAAGAAAGAGAATAGAACCTGTGAGAGAAAGTTTGAGAGGAATTCTATTATCTTTTTTGGATGTGTTATATGTCATGTACAAAGTCCTATTTATAGGTCTCTAAGAGTGACCTCTAAAGGTCATAAGCAATGATAGTACAATCAATATAGATGAATATACATTGTGAACATTTGTATATATATTATGACCGTTTGTATATTAAATATCTCTTTAGTTTCTCAACGACAATTCATATATAGTATTTATGTCTTTATGAAGTCAAGAGTCTATGGACATCCACCCTTGTAAGTATTTATAACAACAATAACTATTGTAAACTCTTTTCAAATAATTCATTGGAGAGGGTCTGGAGTTTGAGCATTTAGAGCGATCGAAAAAATAACACTCAAAATTTTCGTACCAGTTAGGTTTAATCCGCATGACTTTTGTTGATTAAAATGGGTTCTTGGAGTTTTGGTACAGTCCCTAACTTCTTTCCTAACTCCCCCTTACAGTTCATAAATAATAATACCACTCATGGTGGCACAGTCTTGAGTCAACTAATTAATAAATTAATGGGTTAGTACAATTTTTAGGCTATGCAGCATTGAATTTTGATGGAATGAGATTGTGACTGAGATAGAGATTGAAATTGGGAGTAAGAATGGGACTGAACTTTTAAATTAAGTTTCGAACGTAGTAATATTTGGAGGGATTACTTAAATTAATTATAAACCATAATTAGTCATAAATTGTAAAAAGACTATAATGTCCCCTATAATAAATTAAAAGATATCATAATAAAAGTTATCGCCCATTCTCCTCCACAAAGCCTCCATCACTCTTTCCTCGACACTCTCATTAACCTCTTACATAAATCAGAAAAAGATTATAATGCCCGTTATGAATTATTTGTTGAATTAATTCAAACTTTTGAAAATCAAATCTTTCGGTAGCTTACATAAACGATTATTCGAACAGCAATTAAATACTATTTCTTTACATTTTTCAACATTACCTACAGGTCAAGAGCTTGTGATAATAACAATAATTTTGCAAAGCCAATATTACGATGCCCAACTATGCTACAGGATTGGAGAAATGTGAAGATAGAGTTTTGTTGGAAAATTACTGTGAAAAAGTGCAATCCAACTCTACTGCTAGCATATATTTTGACTCATTCAATTGTTTAATGGGATTGCTAAGTGAAGAAAAAAGTTTCATCATCAGAATTTTATAGAAGAAATGTGTGGAGGAGATATGCAGAGTTGTTGATTTACGGAAATTGTAAGTAGATCTCTTATTTAATCTTTTTTTGCTGAATGTGATCAACGGTGTGAGCAGTAAGAGTAACGACTAGACTGATGGAGACGGCAACAACAATGGTTAAGACGACGGCAATGTGGTTTAATGTGAGTCTTGATATGATTTAGATCATGAGTACTTTCATGTACAAATTATTATAACCAAGAATATTGTTGTCTCTGAAATTTACAATTCTAGGATTTAAAAAGCAATATCGGGGAGGTGAGTTTGTTCTAATCCTTCCTACTTGGCACTGTAGCAATCCATGCATTGCTTAGTACCTCATACCAAACATAATAAAACAAGCTATGCCAATGCCAATACCAATCTCAACCTTCCAACGTCATGCACCAAACAGAGCCTTAGTTCCTTAAGTTTGTTTTTATTTTAGTTTTAATCCGTTAAATTTAAAACTAGTGGTTTTGATCCATCAAAAGGCAAAATGAAGATTTTTATTAGATTATGGGAACCAATGTTTCAAATAAAATAAAACTTGAAGGATAAAAAACATTGGTTTTAAACTTGATGGACCGAAATAAAAATGAGAACAAACTTGAGGGACCACATATTGGATGAACACTAAATTAAATGAAAGTTTTAAAGATATTCACAGATAGAGTATATATTAAGCACTGAAGCATAGAGTCAGTTCTCTGTATAATCAAAGGTTGAATGCGAAAATAAATGCAATGAAGCTTTTGTGCAGCAGTTGCTTAAATGCATTTTTAGTTATAGATTGTAGAAGTTAGGGCATCATCCGAGACACAAATCTTGCCATTAGAGATGGTAGGTAGTCATTGAACTCTAATGCTTCTGATAAAAAGCAACTCAGAAGTGTAATGAGTCCATTGCAGTAAATCCATTGCTTCTTTTCATGTAATAGTTGGTTTCTTTTGTTTTTTGTTTTTGAATGTTTAAACTCAATTAAAATGAATTTTCAAATGATTTGAACAACCATGGGCAAGATTATAAAATGTGGCAGATGTGGTACACTCTGTTCAAAATAAATCATAGAATAACTCGAGGGTTTTTTCAGAAGAACTCGAGTAATAAGAGGATCACGCAACCGGTTAAAGAAAAAAAAAAGGAACTTTGTACACCTTTTGTTACTTGGACACTTTTCTACACTAAAACTGCACAATAAGTTTAATATTACCTTCAATTCTTCAGCCCATTGTTCGTGGGTTTAATTGACAAAACGATTAGGCTATTACTCTCACATAAAAGGAGAAGGTTCAATCCTAGGGTGTGTCACTTTGTTGTGGTTCTAGTCGCGACGCTTGAGGAGGTATCATCACAGTTTAGTGAAGCTGGGTTGATTAATTGTGTAGCCAGAATTAAAGGGCTTGCTTGACATGCTCCAGTACTGGCAGGGACAGACCCTCAGTGGATCATGAGTTAGGTGCCCTACCCTTTGATCGTAGGTGAGCTCAACCCCTTTCCTAAAATTTGTATACAAAAAAAGCCTTCAATTCTTCATACTTTTTTGTTGAGATTATAAAAGTTAAATACATTATTTAAAATTATTTACTTAAATTTATCATTAGATTATAACTTAGAAAAATTAGTTTAGAGAGAAAATGATAAATATAAATACTTTAAATTAATTTCACAGTTTTATCAACTTTTTTAAAAGAAATCAACTGACTGTTATATTAAAAATTAGGTTTAGTGCTTTTTATATTGGTAATATTTACACTATTGTAAAAAATATTTCTGCACTAATGATAATATAAGACTCATTTAAAATTCTTCATCACTTGACTGTTCGATTACTTATTATTTTAACATGTTAATTAGTCTAACTTTTTTTTTTTTGACATTATTGGACGTACATCAACTGTGATTATAAAAATTGGGTTTATCTTTAGATTTTCGCGTACGTATGCACCTTATATTTCCATTAGAAAATTATTGGCTCCACTAAAACTAGCTTTTACGTTATTGGACTACTTTTATGAGTCTCCACCAGAACTACATTCTACTAGTGGCAATGAAATTTTGTATTTAGTGGCGGCATTTCCCCATTAGTTGTTAGATGAACATAAATCTTAATTTAATGGGTATCTTTCATAGCCAAGTCAGTGTGTTATTATATACATTAAAGTTGAATTGAAACAAAGCACAATTCACCAAGCATGAATAGTGTAGCTCATTTCTTATACATCTTAAAGAAAATTAGTCAATATATCCTTTTATTTCACCTTATTATTGATCAAATCATTACAGTGTTTTTGTTGTGTCCTTGCATATTCGTCTATTATAAATGTTGATTCCTACATTTATAATTTGCTAATTTATAAGAGGAATAACGTTACTAGCTTATGACAGAACTCTCATACACCTGGTTAATTGTGTCACTCATATCTAAATAAAATCAATCAATTATATATAGATGGAATGAGACAATTATGACTAGCATGCTAATTTTTTATTATGTTGATAACAAATAAATTTTATTCCATCATTTTATTTTTTTAAAAAAATCTCTTTATTATTTTGTATTTTCATGTTTAATCTACATTAGTCATAGTTGATAGATATGAGTATAGGGACTAATAGACTTTAATTGAGAAAACTATAAAGACCCAATAAAAAAAAATACTTAAATTCAGTTAAACGATTTAGTGCATTTTTTTACTAGCTCTATATTTATAACAAGCCATGCTATTTATAAATCATCAATAGTGTAATTAATGTCTAGTACTTTATTTGTGTCCTGTGAATTCACTGGAAGGTTGGAATGGGTAAATGGACATAGATATTGCACAGGGAAATCCATAGAAAAATGCACTTAAAATTGAAAAAAAGGCAGACGATGGAGTCCAATATATCATAATATGTCAGACTTGGAGGAGGAATCTGGGATAATGAAATGTTTCCAAAGGTCAACATTATTACCTCTCAGTTATATGGAAACGGTGGTCACAGGGACTGATGAAGTAGGCAATACAATGGTCCATAGGGACATGATGTTGATGTAAGTCGAGATAAAATTCCTCTCACATACTTGTCTTGTAAACTGTAAATCAAGTTAGAAAAGTATTTTCTACCGTTAATCTAAATGGCCACGTAGCCTCTTAGAGGAAATAGAGCTTTTCCAAAACATTCCATTATCCCAGATTCATCCCATTAGTCTGACATGATATTCTGGATATTAGACACCCTAAGCTGTCATTTTTTTCAATTTCAAGTGAATTTTTATGGGATTTTCCCATTTTGCAAAGGTACTTTAATTTAATGGGCACAGTTATGTACCACGAAATAACATTTATTTATTTTTTTCGATACATAAATAACATTTAATTTAACAAGTCTATATATGTCGCTCTCATTAAAGAGGAGATTCAGTAGTGAGGATTCTAGCTAGCTAGAATTTAATAACGGTCCATAGGTTATTAAAAAAAATCCTTAGTGGTAACTTTCATTTGGGAATTTTATCGGTGATTTGTTGCTTTAAAAGTATGCTTTTTATGCGTAGTGAACTTAAACTTCACAGCATTAATAGCTACGTATTCTAAAATTAAGTGGGTACTATATCTTCACTAGATTATGTACAACACATCCTTTTCAGGCTAACTTTCTGGTTGCCCAAGAAACTTTCAGCACAATAAAATAATGATAAGGATATCATTATTCTAATGTTAGTGTTCAATTTCGTTTTTACACTGATTGATTAGAGTAAACTGTGACTCATTTCAAGTTTGTTGAAATTGCACTGACTTACAGACTAAACCCTAAACCCTAAACTTTCAGCACAATTAAATAATAATAAGGATATCATTATTCTAATATTAGTGTTCAATTTCGTTTTTACACTGATTGATTAGAGTAAACTGTGACTCATTTCAAGTTTGTTGAAATTGCACTGAGTTACAGACTAATTAAATTTTTTTAATTACATTATTCTCTTTAATTTCAACGTAGATTGTATGCATAGAAGTATGCTATAATGAAATATGAACAACAAGAGTAGATTTTACTTTTGTTTGCTTTAAAAATTTTGTTTAGATGGAGTTAAAATGTTGGGCTAAAACTTTGAAATTAATCAATATATGTATAGAAGTATTTTACAATGAAACATGCACGTAGTTCAGTTATCCCAGAGAGGAAAGTAGCATGATGATGAATGACAAAATATTTTTTGGTGCAATATATAACAATACATCTTATTGTATAATATGAATAAACAGCAAATTTTGAGGCTGAAATACATTTTTATAATAAAAATGATATTTTATATGATCTTAATCCTTAATATATGATCGAGTTGACTAATTAAAAAATTAAGAAGTCTAAATAAATTACTTTGAAGTATTTATGTTTACACCTTTTATCTAAAATAATTTATTTGATTTATAAAATGATATAATATAATCTAATTATACTCATAAGTATTTAGAAAGATAATATAGCATATGTTATAATCAAGTAATTTGTTTAACTTTCTTAATCTCTATAAATTAGTCAAATATGTTTTATATTAAGGACAAGTCATAGTATTTCTATTTTCTTTTGTCTAATGGTATGTTTGACCTTTTAAATTTACATCAAATTTCAATTTATCCCTTAGGTTTCAAAAGTATACTTTTATTCAATTTTAACGTCGTTAATTTCATTTAATAGAAGATGATGACTTATCAAATTTAAACGATTATTCTACAATTAAATGCTAATAAAGTAAATTTAAATTTTTATTCTGTAATATAATTATTTTTATATTTTAAATTTATATGTTTTACTCACATTTAATTGTAGAATCACTGTTTAGATTTGTTGAGTAAGCTTTTTTCATTAATAAAACTTACTGTTTAGGATTAACGGATCAAAAGGTGCAGTTTCAAAACTTGAGAAATTAAATGGAAATTTGATGTAAATTTAAAGGATTAATTAAATACTTTAATTGGTTTTACATGTTAGCATATTCATTTAATATCTCCATTTTTCTTTAAGACTTTTTTCTTAAAAAATTAACAACAAAAAAAATAAATGTTGAACTTGTACATTCATATGAAACATACAATATACATTTTGATATGTTCATAATTAATAGAAAAAAGAGTATATTCAATCCAAAAAAAATTGTACATTCATATAAAACATTTAATAATGTGACCTATATGAACAAAAAATTTCTTCTCTCTCTACCTATAAATACAATCATAAATGGCATTTTTTTAAGCTTTCTAATACAATACTTTTTGCATGTGTTCTCGTATTCAATTATTTATCAACATAATCATCTTTGGTGCTATGCTACTTTAGGCTTCTAGGCTATGCAAATTTGGAAGCCATTGATTGCTCTACTTTACAAATTTGCATTCTTCGTTCCAATGAGTGAATATGATAATAAAGAGTTTAGTGGCCCTCGTTTGTCCATTTCTGACCATCTTTAATATAGAATGCATTAACAATTGATATTTGCAAAGAATTTAACTAATAGAATTTTTAAAACATTATCCTTTGAGGTTGAAAACCATATTCATCCAAAATGGTTGGATGTTTATGGAATAAAATGATTTGTAGATGAATAGTAAATATTTTGCCCCCTTCATTATGAAACTTATGTATATCATAAATAATTCAACTGAAAGTTACTATTAGGGTATTAAAATTTATTCAGAATATATCAAATTCTTGAAGTAGTATTATCCTCGAATATATCAATCTACCTTTTTTTTAACCTTTTCGAAATTATTCAAATGGAGTTTTTTGGTCCTCAAAATAAAATATAACATATGATTCAAGAAAGAATTAACAGAATCAAATACTCTTCTATTTTAACTTCAAAATCTAATAATATGAAAATGTAATTTTTTTTAAGAAAATTTTAAAAATGACTCAATCATGCTTTTGATTCCACTTCTATTAACAGTTCGAAAATGTTCTAGAGAGAGAGAGTAGTGTGTGTTAAAAGGAGCTGGTTTCTCCCTTAAGCAAAACAAAAGTGTTTAACAATGATAGCTAATCATTTTTGGACCATTCAAATATGATTTAGACGATCGGATTTAGATGGTTCAAAAATGATTTTTTAAATGATGATCTTTTAAATATAAAATTATTTTTTTGAAATTAATAGTCAAGAGATTATCTTTATTTTAAATTCCATTCAAATTACAATATTTTTATTAAAAAGTTGACATTTTAGAAAATTAAACATGTACCATTTAGATCAGATCTGGAAAGCCCATATATGATTAGCTCTCCTTGCTAAACAATGTGTTTAGTAGGGAAACTGGTTTCTTGTTAAAACATTATCTTTATATAGTTATGCTGCCATTAGGGCAATCTAAAATAATTAAAAAAAGAGAATAGAATTATTGTAAACTTCAAAATCTTCCCCAAGAATAAATACGGACTGCATCATAACCCTAATGAAATCTAATTATGTAAGTCCATTCCCTAACTTACGTCAAGCTTCCACGTGGATCATAATGGGTTTTAAAATTCAAGATGGGCATTATTATCAACCCTATGGCTGGTTGTTTCTCTCACGGTACACACAACCAAAAATGTCTGTGGGATTTGATGTATGTGGAGTTTAGTCCACATAAAATGTTTTATAATGGAATATTGCTTATCAACTTTTGATAATGTTCATATCCTTTCAAAATGGCCTCTTTGAATTAAGTTTTGACTAATCATTGGCATAACCTCATAATTGAATAATTTTTTATTAGTTTTATGTGATTATTCCTCATAAGTACTGCTGTATAAATCATAAACTGATGATGCCTCTCGTCCAAGATAACCCTCTCTCCACCACACATTTCTTCTCCCACCACATGTATTCTCTCTCTTCCACATAAATGAGGGCAATTTTGAAAAACAAAATTCATTTTTTACATATTATAACAATGTGCAATTAAGTTAATTCTGTTTTATACTAGAAAGAAATGGAGTGAGTATCATGTTATGAGTCTGCATCGGAAAGCCTCACCAATATAGTGTGGTTTATAAGTTAAGGGATTCTATTTTATAGTTGGCTTGTAGTTTTGGGATTGGGTTCTCCTTCTTAGGGTTGTGATCATTACATTGGTGCTGTCATTGGGAGGTTGATATTGTTGAGCCGTTGGCTCTCAGGGTGGCAATGTAATATTATAAATCCTATATCAGAAAGCTTCACACAAATGCATCATAGTTTATGACTCAATAGACTTTCCCTCTTCATAGGTTAGTTTTCCTTCATGCACTTGTGTTCAAATATCATTAGAAGCATTCCCTTGTTTAAGCAAATGAGAAGCATTCGCTTGTTTCGCCAGTCCAAGTTCTTTTTGCTGTTTTCCTTTTATTAGATTTCTCATAATTCTATTAACTTTTGTAAGAAGAAATAAAAATTAATACACACACAACACAAAACTACAAGTATAAGCCAACACGTACGTGCTTCCCTGATAAACAACATAGCTTACTGAACTTGGTAGGTTCATATGTAATAATCATGCTACACGTACAGACACATTGCCTTTTCAATAATTACATGTATCCTTCTATTAAATGTGATTTTATTCAAGCTGCTTTAGCAAAATATGAACATATCTTTTAGCTGGGAGGATTTGATGCACATGCACGCACACATATAGAAACACACCCCTATATATATTGGGAATTAAGAGAGATCCCAAGCTTGGCCACCTTTCATATTGTATTTCTTGAGCCTCCCAAAGAACATGACCACTATAAGAATGAACTTTCCTTTGTTACTCCATTTGCCTGAAAATCCAATCCACAAGTCTCTGCAATTCGCATCCGCTTTCAGTTGCCTTTTGCAACTATATCCCGTTGAGAATCCCACGTTTCCATATGCACTGCAATTTTATGATTTCGCACAAATAAAAAAGATTTTTTTTTTTTTTTTGCAAATTAGCATTCACACGTCTATATGCACGCAGTACTATTCTTGCTTCTGAATTCTAATATGTTTTCAAATGAATAAGAAAAATTTGTCAAGTTAAAACGATAGTAAGAGATTAGAATCACTTGCCTGATGACTTCTAGAGTAATGTTCAACACATTAAAGTTGAGAGGATCATCTTTTATGCTTTTGCTTTCCGTGATGCAGATAAGAATTATGAAGATGACCAGATAAGAGAGCTGAGAGAACAAAAGACACTCCTTTAAGCTTATTTTCCCTTTCTTTGCCTCATCTTTGTCGTCTCTTATGGGTAAAAATGTTGTGTACGGTGGAATATACCTGTTATATATATATATATATTAGAAAACATAAAAAGAAGAAACAAGAAGATGTACAATTGGCTAGAATATTTAAATTCATTTTACATATTCTCGTAATATTCTGCACAGCAAATATTTACCATATATGCTCGTGTGTAAAGCTAGATTATATTCTCAATGGAAAATATTATCATCAAAGCGTTCTGAATACTGGAATTTATAAAGCTGCGCTGCAGAGAATCAAGCATTACTTTCGTCTTTAAACAATTATGCGTAGAATCCCATTTTCCCCCTCTCTTACTTGTACCCATCGTATATAAAGTTGAAATCCTTTTCATGACATAACAATAATCAATTAACAACAGGATTGATCAGTTAAAGACTGCAAATCGTGGGAGATTATATATATATATACACACACACATAAAATAGAAGTAATCATTTTGGTCTAATTATGACTTTCTTAGTCCAACTGAAAATACAGAGAATAGAGAACGTCTTAGTGGGTTCATTCAAGATTAATTTAAAATATGGATGCCAAACATTGTGGAATACCAAGTGATTATATTTTAGTTATTAGGCATTGTGGATGACAATAGAATTCAAATTATGATGGATGCCATAGAAAGACGAGATAATTTTTTTTCTAAGTTAGATTTTAGAATCGTAACAAAAAAGCCAAGAATTTTCCAGACACTCATGTAATTGATGGAAGATGTCCTTGAATAATGGAAAATGATGTGGCTACCAAATGGTTCAAAATTGAACCATCACTAAATTTCAATAAGTGGCTATTTGTCCCTCCAAGTCATTTCATGTCCATTGAGGAGCCGCCACTTGAACACAACAATATCTTAAAAAAAAAAAAAAGCTACTTTCATTTTAATATACCACACAGAAAAATTAAGTGTAGATAGATAATAGTGACGATTACTTACATCATGACAACGAAGAGCACCAAAATGGCAGAAGATAGTGAAGATAAATCAAAAACAGTTTCTCCAGCATGCCTTGCATTTGAAATTTCGAACAACGAAGCAATCAGTTTCTGATAGCTATTTAGACCCTCCATGTTCTCTGAGTTCCACTCCAAGCAGCAGAAAATCAACAACTGTACTAGGTTAAAACTCAAGACAGTAGCAAAAAGGAGCCAGCAATGAACACCAGAAAGCAAATGATCGAAAGTCATATCCTTGTAATTCTTCTGAATATAACTGAACTCTTCTCTTCTCATAATTTTGCCCAGAACCCAGATCACTAGCCTTAGAAATGGAGCGTACAAGGTGTTCCCAATGTATACAAATGGCAGAATCAATAAGAGAAGACCTGAGTTCTGCTTGAAGACAACTAGGTTCTCGTTTGTGGGGACAAAACCACAAGAAGCAATGGTTGAAACTATAGTGAACACAGAAAAAGTTTGTAAGCTAATCCCTTTGTTTCTTAGTACTCGTCTAGCACTTGGTACTATGCTTATGTAGGTTGAGACCAAACCAGAACCTACTAAGTGAAGTACCATAATGGAACCAAAAATCACAAACCCAAGACACCTAACAGACCGACGCTTCAGTTCATCTTGAACAATATTATTTTCACGACTACTATCATCCACAATACCCAGTTCATTATTCTGCTTTTTCAGAGAAACTAAATTGATCTCGATTTGGTTATTAGGAGCTTGATGAGGAGGAATATTATGGTGAGTTGTTGTTACTCTATTTTTGAGGAGGCTATTTTTCTGGGGGAGATTGAAGGAAGAAGAGAAAAGGCCAAGCAATGAAGTGAAAGCCTCGCCACCAACAAACATAAGGAAGGTCATGAGAATGAGCTGAGAATTAGAGAAAACTTCCATTTCTACAGCCGTCATACTTGAAACAGTGGCTGCAGAAACAGAAGAATAAAATAGATCAAAGTTACTTGGGGCAAGTGGGACTCTTGGCTTTAAGATTTTGAGACGAAGGAAGCCAAAGGCAGACATGACTATGAAAAAAAGGAGTTCGATGGAAAAGGGACTGACATAGTAGATGGCTAGACGACGAAACCAAGACATGGTAAGAGTAATACGAGAAACAAGTTGTTGAGAACTAAAACGAGAACGAGGATGCTTCATTTTTTCTCAGTACTACGGAGAACGAGGTGGTTGGATCGATTTAGTAGAGAACGTAGAAGGGGAGGGGGTTGGCTTATGAAGGCATAACAAAAAAACTGTGCACGTGGGCTCTCCAATTGGCTTTAGTGGAAAGAGCAATAATAGACCAAAGGTATCAAGGCATTAAGAAAAATGTGGAGGCAAATGGCAATGGAAGCATCTTTATATATTATACTTGGAGCAATGTCGATGTCGAAAACATAATGCACAGTACAATGTATGCACATGTTCAATTTAATTTTTGGAATTATTGCATCCACAAATCGTATCTTCTTCTTTTAAATACAATCGACCTCTTTTTTTTGGATTTGGTCATTTTAGATGTATGCCATGTAATAATTCATTCTTACCATATTTATTTGACTTAATTTGTTTTGTGGAAAAATTACAATTTATAAACTCACGTAAATTATAAATATAAATATGAACTAATGAATGACACATCGTTTGCATGTAATAGGGGTAAATGGGTTGGGGGAAAAAGTAGTGTACATGGAAATCGGTAATCCCCTCGCTCTGTTAATTTGGTTTGAGGGGAATGGATAGGAAAGGAGGATAGAGAGAATTTTAATAAGTTTGATGTGGAGAAAATGGGTAACTGGGGTTAACAAATTTTAACTAATTTTTCTTCCCCTTTTACTCATTCATTTTTTAAAAATGAAATCATTGAAATTTTCCTTCTCCTCCCCTTCCTTCCCTTCCCTTCCCTTCAAATCATGCAAATTAAAATTCTTTTAGTATACATCTATCATACTCAATTTATCTACCACACTATTTGTGCCTAAATTTAACTATTTGTCGGATTAATATTATGCAACTTGTGACCCAACCACACTGATATTTTTTTCCCCTTTTTAAAGTTAGTGGCATTAACAGACTTGTCAAGATATTGGTGTAATAATACTTTTGAGTTAAACGTTTTAATAGTCTTTTTGGTATTTAGGGTGGGATTCGACTCAGTTTGGCCCTTATTTCCTCCACTACCTCTCCAAAATTATCAAGTTAGAGTTAAATGATGTTGAAAATTAAGTTCATAAACATCTTAAAATTGAATATTCTTACTTCAACTAAGCCATATCTCTCATCATATCGGGCAAGAATATACTTGCTTCAACGTGACATTTAACCCATCCATTTGCATTGTGTACACTATAATCTAATTCAATTATTTTCTAGGATACGACAATAGTCATATAGTGTGCTATCAAAGTGCTCCAAGCTATCTGAGATTGTGGTTCACCTTACTCCCTCTAGTACTTATTGTAAGCCCCTTCTAAAAAATGTGATTGCTTGGAAACGTGGTAGAAAAGTACTTTTACGCAAGTTGAGGTAAATATATGAGTGAATTATCTTATTTTAAAAAAAAACACTGTTGAACGTGCATTTAAATTTTGAAAACATTGTTCCAAAGAAGCCTATATTTTTTATCCTTCATATTATAAGACCCTTTAATAGTTTCAATAAGCATTAAATATTTTCATATATATCCATATTTAATAAAGGTAATAAGAGAGTATAAATTAACGTAATGTTTGAATTTAATGTTATTAATAAGGGTAATATTTAAAATTACTTAAATTTTATGATAAAATTAATATTTTTAATTATTTTTATTGATATGCATAAATTAATTAGATCAGAATGTCTTTATAATAAATCTTTCCCTTGATGTTGGGATTGGATTGGGGACCTCGTTCCCTGATTTAGCTGCTGTCTAATCCCTTTTCTCAAGCTTTGCTTGCCTTGTTATTCAAAAAAAAAGAATGTCTTTATAATAAGACAGGAGGAGTACACCCAAACAGGTCCTAGTCGTTGACTTGGATACATTCTTCATTAGCGAAGGCCATTTCCTTGAACGTTTCCAACAAGTCATTTAAGGCATGTCTTGTCATTTCATCAAACATCATGTGGCTCCAAACATCACTGGCCCCATATAATGATTGTATTCTGCTGTGGACACAAACATTATGTGTTGGCAATGGTATACCCTAAATTTTCTCCATACATATCAAATATTGGTATCACCACATGACAGCCTCAAGAATCATTAATTCTTGCATTAGCAAATATTTCTTTCATGTGTGCATCTGTTGTTTGAATATTTTCAAAAAGCGAAGAGATTTGTTTTTTTTTAAAACCCGTTAGTTAAGAAATTTATATGAAGGGTTGTATGGAGAGTAATAACACTAAAAGTCATAAATGTCATGTATATTCGGTTCCTAAAGACACCTATGATGGGAGGTCATAGCCAAAAGTTGGTGAATATTAGTTGTGTTATTTTAAGGAAACTCAATATATCGCTATTCATGAAAAAAATTCGTTTTAAGAGCTTGTTTGGAAGCTATTTTGAAACCTAAGTTTCACAGAATCCGAGGTAAAAACTAGGTTTTGAAAAGTGATTTATGTTTGGGAAGTTATAGCTTTTACGGATTCCGAGGCAAAAAAGTGGGTAGAAAAGAGGAAAGTAAGAAAGAAATAGAGAGAAAAAGTATGAAAGAGAAAAGAGAAAAAAGTAGGAAAGAGAAAGTATGAAAAAGAAAACCTAGGTTTCAAACCTAGGTTTTGAAACCTAGGTTTTGGCAACCAAGTTGCCAAACAAGCCCTAAATAATAATTTGCTATTAATATTATTTTGATTTATGAAATAATGCATGGTTATTATTTTTCAAATGAAGAGCAACACTAGAAGCCAAAAGACACCACTTTATTGGACCCGTTTGGGAACATGGTAGAGAAGTATTTTTACGCAAGCCGAGGTAAATATATGAAGGAGATTATCTCGCTTTGCTGAAAAACACTGTTGAACGTGTGTTTGATTTTTGAAAACGTTGTTCCAAACGTTATTCTATAAATATCAGACTCCTTGCACAATCCAGCCCATTCTAAACTCCTCAATCCATAGGTATATTTATCTTAATAACAAAAGTCGTTTATTTTATAAACATTACTTCCATAACTTAATTAGAATGAGTTCTTCTGAAAGAATTAAATTTTTTAAACAATTTTTGCATAAAGCTACTTTTTAGGAATTCCATTGAGTTATGTTTAATCCCAGATCCCTTGGGTTAACTCATTTAATTTTTTAAACTCAGGTTCAGACTATTTTGTAAAAATCACGCTTATAAAACTCAATTTATAAACTAGTCTCCAATTTTATAAACTCTTGACCGTCATTGTAACGACACTCACGGCCTGCAGTCCTATGATGATTATTGCTTCCTTGCCCTGATGGACTTTTACATTCCCACAAGTACTTTAACTACTAAGCCACGTAAGGCTATTCAAAACAATAACAAGAATAAGCATTTTTAAATTAATGATAATGGTGTCGGATATTATTACATATCAGCCCATCATTATATTCTGAGTATTTAATATTTGTATGTTTGTTATGGTAAACTATCATTAGATCAATCATAATGATTATTCTAAATTTTTATGGCCAATCACATGAGTGGGAACTATTATGACTTTAAAATGTATGAAGATACTAATTAAAGTTATAGGTATTTGTAAGAGTATAAGGCACTGGACCGACACAATGTGAGGGAGCTCCAAGGATTTTAGTTATAAACTTATCTCACAAATGACTACATCATAATACCTTTTGACTTGAGATCATCATAGATTTCTATATGAGAATCACTCAGCTTTGACCTAGTTAAAAGTCACTTTTGATGGAGTAGTCATAAAATCTATGTTCGGGTTCAATTGATTCCATGCAAATGATCAAATATAAATGGTCAATATAAGATTTATCCCTCAAATTAGTAGAGAGGCATTGTTAGGCCCTTTGAAGAGTGAGCCTGAAAAATATATGATCGTACTGTGATGGAAAGGAAGTTACATCTCTGTAGTTAGATCACTCAATGATCGAGGAAGCAATGATCAAGAATAGGAGGATGAAAAAGGTTACATCTTTGCAGTAGTATGCATAACAAATATGGTGCAAATAAGCATACGAAATTAAATACATAAGAATAAGATAACAAGGGTTTCTGCCTAATATTCCTTAGTGGGCTTAGGCAAGTGTTAAGTTCTAGATGTTACATATACATATAAAGATATATAGATATATATATCAATTATATGTATCATAACTTTTTGACAGAATCTAATTTTCATTCGTATTCCCAAATTCTACCCTCTTACATTAACTCTTTACTTCTCATTCGATGGGTTTTTTCTTGATTCAATTATAAAATTAGGAAATCATTACCTTTATTATTGATTTATTTCTTAATCACAAACTTTTAACACGGGTAATTTTCCAAAATCAACTTTTTATTTTCCTCATTCTTTTGAAAAATAATAATTTATTCTATAAAAATTCTAAATACAATGGTTTAAATTTCTATTTGAAGTTATTTATATCCCCTTCACGGAAAATTGCCATTAATTAATTTTAATCAACCAATATTCTCAAGTTAATGCTCAAAAGTTCCAGTTTGATAAGTAACTTTTCCAATTTTCCAAATTTCAGAACCAAATTTTATTGGTTTATAACTTAAAATATACATGGCCAAGCAATGTGTCAGTTTGACTCAGCGTTTACAGGACCCAAATGTATGTTAACAGTATTTTTCATCAAAACGAGATAAACTCCTTCACATGTTTGCCTCAGCTTGTATAAACGTACTTCTCTATCACGTTCCCAAACAGGCCCAATGTATTATGATACTCATTTTAAATCTTGTTATGAGTATTACTTGCTTACCAAATTTTATGGTCAACAAAGATCATTTGACTATCTAAAAATCAACTCAAAGTCAGCTGTTTCATTAAAAAAAACCATTTTCCAGTTTATCTGAAACTGTTTGAATAATCCATACCTTACACTCCACTCATCTAAATAAAGTGATGTATGGCATATTTTAAAGCTTATCGTGTGCACTAAATGCTCAGCAGATTTTGAGGAGATCGTTTGCCATAGTTTTAGTTCACATAAAATCAGTGATTTTCTTGAACCTTTGATTCAAACTTCAAAAGATTAAAGCTTGATGGTTATGTTTCATACCCTTTATGGTGCAGATTATATAAAAGACCAAAGCAGTGATGGTCATTGCAGCAGGGAGACCACTGTGGTGACCCTGAATCAGATGTTCTCCATGACTATTCGTCTATTCCCAATGCCTCACACATGCAGAACACTTGGACGTGTATTTTTTCCCTCGCTAAAACTGGACTTCCTCACGGAGCAGATGAACTTCTCCAAGCTATGCACAGACAAGGTTGTTCACCCAAACCAATAATCCACATGCCACAACTTGCATATTTGTACACACCCACATGCACAAGTATGTGTGTACGTTTGTGTATCTTACTTTCCTTTTCGACTCAGTTTCGTGAATCTGAAAATATTTCCCTTGAGTTGAAACAAAAGCTCTAGTATTTGGTATACATGTTTCAGAAGAGAAACCGACATGCAAACCCAAAATAATCCATCACAACTTGATTGGCTAATAATCACTACCCAAACCGCAAGCTTTATTCCATAAAAACAGCACCCTGTTTTCAGTTTCATTGACCCAGCAGCAATTTCAGCGTATAAACTCATTTGACAGCCTTTAAAAAAATAGAATACCAGTTTATAACCACAAAATCCTAATTCTTTTGGCCGAATTTCGAAAAGGAGACGGGTCCTGTAAGCATGAACAGTGACCCATGAACCTGAGCTTCAAAAAAAAAAAAATCAAAGAACTCACATGAATTTGCTTGACTCAACTATAAAAAAGCTTCAACCTAACTTCTTAAGTGATTTAATCGGTGGGTCTTCACTGGTTATCTCTGATTTCTCAACTTAAATCTCTCCCCAAGAAACCAAAATGGTAATTTGAAGAAACTGAGGGTAGAGGAAGGTCCAGGAGATTCACCTGAACACAAATATGTGCTTGCATATGCGAAAGGGCTCCTTCTCCGGTGAGCTCCACGGCAATCTTGCGACGCTCGGCGCTCTCTCGCCACTGCTATGTTTCGGGAAAGAGGAGAAATGAAGACGATAATGTGCCAAGGGTTTCAAGTGGCTTGCCACATGTGTGGTATGTGTGGCTTGGAAGTACGAATCATACCCAAGAATTGAAATTTTTATTGTATCATAAATAAAAGTTATCATCAATCTAATTTACACGTCTTCAATATTCCTCCCTTAACAATTAATTGATTCTATCTCAGACATTGTATGCCCCAACATTTCCCTTACCAATTCCAGTTCTATCAAATTTTATTGTTTGTAACCATTTTGTACAATTATATTTGTTCTTTTTATAGCACTTGTTTTCATTGAAAGATGGAGCTTATGAACTGCGAAGGGTTATCTTCTCCTCCACCATTGGAAGAGATATAAAAGGAAGTGCTTAATTATCTTTGTGAAGGAAATGGCAGCGCTTATATACCAGCTTGATATCCTATTCTCTCTGTTCTTTTTAATTGATTCTGATTTTTTTAGAAAAACAGAGAGAATGGCACAAAGTACTACTAGAAGAAATATACCATTGAAAGTCCGAGAATCCGTAAAATAATGGAAAAGGATCAAGGCTTTTAAATAATTTTTGTTTAAAAGAAAATGGTTGTAGGTTAATTTTTGAGCTGAAATTTTGAGGATAATTATATTTTATATAGCAAAGAAGCTAATCAAGGTACATAACCTTCATAAAATATTAAGGATAGGTTAATTTCTAGAATATATCTACACATAAAATTAATTTTAGGTGAATTAGGTCTTGGGTTCATTAGGGCTTGCGTATGCCTCCAAATTCAGATAGTGCTTACAGATCTTCCACTAGCAAAGTTTTTACATCGACGGTGAGATTTAAACTCACAACCTTTGGAGTTATAATTAAGTAATTTTTGAAAAGATGTAAATTCATTATCCGAAGTTTAAAACGTCATTTGGGCCAAGACCAAGTCCATTTTGAGGAGTGAAGGATGTCCAGCATCAAGTTTTGGAAAGAAGAAATTTAGATATTACGCATGAGCTCAATAAACATAACAAGAAGAGACAATAAGGTAGAATAGTGGTGTGCGTCCCAAAAGCATTAGTGAACATTTTTGTATTCTGAAAATGCTTATTTTATTCATATGGGAAAGACAGATTTATAGACCTAATTCCAGGTTACAACATGATCCCTAGAATTAAGCCCACCATTACACTGAATAATAGGAGCAGATCCTGTAATAACTAATTGCTATAATACATGCATGATAATAGGCAATTATAATAAAGACTGAATAGAAAAATCAGAAGACTCGTTGGGCCCAAGGCCCAATCCTAACTCCAACAATTAGAATAATTTTTCTCCCACCAGTTAAACACCCCAAAAACACTCCTATTCCTCCCTCATTTCGATCAGCAGCTGCAATTTAGAGTGAAAGGAAGAGAGAAGATGAGGAAGGCAGAGTTTTTTCTTCATGCAAGGCTTGTTCTAGACTAAGGTAAGTTACTTTAAACACCATTCCGTCTTTATATTCTTCGGTTGGTGAGTATTAATTTTGCAAGTTGATGATGTAATATCCGGTTTTTCGATAACCTGATATTAAAGCTAAATGAGTAGTTACAAACTAATTAAGGGTTAATAGAATAAAAAAATGAAAAGAAGAGTGAAAATGGACATTCACCAAATGTGAAAAAGTGATGGTAGAATTGTCATTTTGAAAAGTAATGAACCAAAGTGTCAATTGAGAAATTAAGGAACCAAAGTGAAAATTTGAAATTAAGGACTAAAGTGGAATTTCACAATTTTGGGATCAAAATGTCATCTTTTAAATTGAAGAGCATTTTAGTAAATTGAGAAGAAGGGTATTTTGGTCAATATTTGACAATAATATCTGAAAATTTCACTGGACACCAAAAGGTAGAGAAAAATTCATTGATTAATAATTAAGACCCGGTTTAGGTTAGAATGACAAAAATAACTTTTACAGAAATTTTAAAAATTATTTAATATTTGGATATTTAATAAAGAATTAATTAAATATAATTATTTAAAGTATTCAAAGGCCTCATATATTTTGATTTCAGAGTATGGAAAAATAGTTTAGAAATTTTAGTAATTGATAAAATTATTTCGAAAAGAAAGTTATAACAATTTCTTGGATTGGAAGCAAAAGGCTTACAACCCCGGAATTAAGGTTTTCTTCAAAAATTAATTAAAGATATATTAGAAGTTAATTTGACGAAAAAATTATAGGAGTATAAGATGAATTTAAGGAATTTTTAATGAACATAAACCGATCAAATGATCAAGGGTTTACCGAAAAGCATTTTCGGTGTCATAAAGTAATAGTATGGAACTTAAAATTTTTGTGAAGAAAGTTGTGGGGCCATGAACTTGCCCCTTGTAATGGTAATATTTCAAGAGGAAAAGAGAGACAAAATATCATAGACAAGTGTTAGAAAACATCAGTATAAAGTTACTTTATCAGCTCAAGTGGGTCCTACATTATTTTGACTCATGTTATCACTTGATTTAAATCACTTAAGACCATCTTCTACCCCATCTTTCTGCAGCTAAAACCGACCAAAGTGAGAGCCAAAGAGAAGAAGTGGCGTGAAGGAGTAAGGGAAAGAAGAAGAAATCCAAGCAAAAGTAAATGTAAACTTGAGTTCAAAGCTTGAAATCTTTTATATTCTTTTATTTCTAGCATCTTCTTCAATCCTATAGGTTTTATTTTGCTGAAAAATGGTGTATTTGACTACTGTAAAATTAGGTTTTAGAGAGAGAAATGTGAGAAAGAAAAAGGATTTAGGAGCAATAAAGGGTAGGAAAACACTCCATGCATGAATTGGAGATATTTGATGGTAACTTTGTAATGTTTTGATGTTTATGTGAAATTTTGGAATCTTAAAACTCTAGGAGAGGTGCTACACGAAATTCCTCTTCTATGAGACGGAGTGTTTTGTGTCAAATAATACATGGACAGAGTTTTACGATTAAGATTATGCAAGATATGAAAAGAAAGTTTGAAAAATCACAAAACCTTACTTGTGTGGAATTTTGGTCAGACCTGTTTTGGAAGAAAGGAGTGTGTTTTTCATGCTTCCAATAGATTTATAAGTTAAAATTGTGTTTATAATCTGACATAACTATATGCAAAGTGTTTTCAAAATGTATCATAATATATTCATGTTGTAATGTCCTATCAAGCAAAAAAAGGAGTGGCAGAGATCTCGTACAAGGCAAGAAAAGAAAAAAATATAAAAAATAATACACACACACACTCTACCACACGAAACGCGTGGCAGAGGAGGAAATGAATGGGATTGGTTGGGGGCATTAATTGTGCCTCCAACCGTTGCCACTGTGGGGGTATTATAAATACCCCCACATGCAACTCAAACTCACACACACCCATTCTCTCATCCACACCCACACACTATTACACACACACACCCCTTCACCAAGAGAGGGAGTCGGGGAGAGGAAGAGAGAGAGCGATAGAGAGAGAAGAGAGAGTCTCAGGGAGGTATTTTCCAACCTCAAGTTCTACTTGTGGAAGTATTTAGATTAATTGTGAAAAATTGTTGATTTTGAGCACGGGGGTCTCTGTTGTGATAGTGTTGTCTTTGCTTGATAAGAGGTAACCACTTTCCACTTATCATAGATACTGATGTTTGGCTTTTGAATGTTATGTTCCAATGAAATGATATATGGATTCTCTATTTGAAAAGTGTTTAGTGGGACGAGTGATTTTTGGAAAAATATATTTATATATGTAAAGAAATTGATGGATAACTGCGGTTGCATCCACGAGAGCTAGACTGTTAGGTGGCTAAGGCTGCACTAAAATGGATTATATCTGATACATGAGATGCTGGTGGGTTGCTACGGCTGCACCAAAACGGACCGTTAGGTGGCTACGGTTGCACCGAAATGGATGAATCTGATTACGGAAGCATCAGTGGTTGGCTACGACTGCATCCACAGGAGCAAACCGTTAGGTGGCTACGGCTGCACCCAGACGGATGATATCTTGTTAGGGAAGCATGTTGGGTGGCTACGGCTGCATCCACGTGAGTACAACTGTTAGGTGGCTACGACTGCACCGAAACAGACCATATCTGATTACTGAGATACTGGTGGGTGGCTAGGCTGTATCAACAGGAGCAATACCGTTATGTGGCTACGGCTTCACCACAACGGGGATATTTTATTAATAAAGTGCCTATTTATTATAGAAATGATTTAATTATAACATTATGTGTATCTCTATCTTATTCTGTCACATTTGACACATCCTTAGCACACGTCGGTATGTATGATGAGTTGGAATTTGGTTACGGAGATTATTGTCTCACCCTATTGCTCTTAACATTTTTCAGGGAATAGTTCTGGTGCTCGTACACTAGGGAGATCTTCAGGGGCTTAGATATCTCGGCATATCTCTGTAAAGCCTTTTTTGTTATTTTATGTGCTGATTGAAGTATACTATCATCTATCGGGCTCATTTTGTGAACTCTGATTTTAACTGATTTATTCATACTATTAAGGCTCGATGTCTTTTTAAATTTTATGATTTTTATGATGCATTCATAAATTTCTGCTTAGAGATACTCATGCTATCATTTTAATAAAAAATGAGATCTTTTCATAATCCAGATGGACTTGCTAATTGATTTATTGAATATAGCTCTATGTTGACTTACATGTATTTAAAGAGCTATTATTTGAGTTTAACAAAGAGATGGTGACACATGCATAGCTAGATAGGTAATAAATGATAATGATGCATGTTAATATATTTGTTAGTGACTTTTGCTGTTGAGATTCCATGAATCTCATTCTCCCCAAAATATAACCATTTTGGTCAAAACTCAAGCAAAGTCAAGCAAGCAAGGAAGAGAATTAAGGTGTGAGATTTGATCTCAATTTGAAAGAAAATACATGTTTGTGATGCAAAAACATGTATATGTATAATTGTACGTGTTAAATTATGGGAATGTATGATAAGCTCCTACTTGCCATGCCCTAGTTAAGTACTTTGGAATTGTAGGAAACATGTTAAGTAACTATGGAATTAAGTCATATGCAAGAAAAAGGGAATGAACAAGCATGTATATAAAATAAGAATAAGGGTCCAAACCTCTTGCCAAATGTTAAATTTGAGGTAACAGTAAAATTGAGCAAAGGAATCCAATTGACATGAGATTTTCCAGAAAGATAGTATCCATTGCAACTTTAAAATGAGACAAAGTTTGATTGGATTTGAAGTTATGTGTAAAATGTTATGGTTGTTCAAATTTAGAAGAAAAATGAAAAATGACCAAATGAATAGTGTTTTTCATGAATTATTTTGGATTAATTGGTAATGGAATTGAACAAATGGATTTTTTTTCCTATAGAGAAGTGAATAAGCTTCATTTAAAGACCTGAACCATTCGATTTTGATTTTTTTTAGAATTAGTTATAAATTTTTAAAATTGGATAAAAATTCTTGATTTACCAAATGAACAGTGCATGTGAACAGTTACTTTAACAAAGTTTTATAATTTCACTTGGTTAACTAATTCTAGAGCATGGAAGATAGTTCATTAATAGTCTCTAATGCATAATAAAATAAGTTAAGGAAGGTATTACATTGTTTGGTATCATATAGATAGATATCAACAAGTTCATAGCTAAATACCAACAAGCTTAGGTGATAGTGGTAAAGCGAATGACATACCCTTATAGGACACGAGTTCAAACCTGGAAAGACACTTGTTAGGAGAAGGAGACACTTGCCTTGGCACAAAGTGATATTGGGTGCACACTAACAATACCCCGACTCCAAATTAATCAGTTGTCCAGGTTATATGATGCTGTTAAGAAGGCCAAAGCTCTGAAAAGTCCCTTGATACTGGGGGAATTACGAGGGCATATGCTTTACTGTCCTAGATTACAAAAAAAAACAGAGAGATAGATAGATCACATGTTGTATAAAACACCAAACATAACCCATTTCATTCCTCCGCATCAATAGTAAGGCATAAGAGACCTATAGTTCACGCATAGATGGTAAAAAACGTTTGTTTCACTAAATTTTGTGTTTGTTTGGGAACGCGGTAGAGAAATACTTTTACGTAAGTTGAGATAAATATGTGAAGGATATTACCTCGTTTTGCGGAAAAACATTGTTAAACGTATGTTTGGCTTTTCCAAACGCTCTAACAAACAAGCCCTTTTTATATCAATACAACATGTATAATTTTCAAAGATCATACCACAACCAAATATCAATTGGACATCAAAGATAGATTTCAAAGTCAAGAATTGGACTTACATACCAAAAGATGTTTTTCAAAACATCTTATTAGTGACCAAGACAAACATATAAATTAAATTAATTGAATTTAAACCTCAATCCGGCCAAACTTAATCTTGAAAGCTTAAGAAGCCAAACATCCAACTACTCTCCAATTCACAATATACACAACAATGTAGATACAATTTAATATATATGTATATAAATTAAATAGCTAAATTATAGAAATTTTAAGTTTTAAAATAACTATTCAAAATTCCCAGTTTCACACTAAGATTTCAAGTATGCATTTTAATTTTTGTAAAAAATGAGTATGTTTTCTAACCTCCATTTAATTAATTTTCTCAACCCAAGCAGCTAATTTGAGTTATGATTTAATCTCAAATCCATTCAATTGCACAAAATACCAACTTAAATTTTAAGTTTCAAATCCTCAATTGACACGAGTTTGCTGATGTTTGAAAAGTAACCCTTTGGCATCTTGATTACAGTAAGGAACCAATGAAAACTATTTCTTCCAGAGTGTGAAAGTCACTGCACTAGAAAATGTATGATTTCCTCTCTCCCTTGGTGTTAATTCCTTCCCTATTCTCATCTCAACCATGTCTAGCCTCATATTTATACCATTTTTGGTCTTCCTTGGTATGTAGAAACCGGAGTGATGTACCAAAAATACTTTTACACATATTTTTCAATATCCACAACATCAAGAAATTGTCCCATGCATATTCATGTCGTTCAATACGATGATAACTCAAAGAAAATAAACTTCTCCTTCCATTTTTACGGTTGGAAAAGGTTTTAATGCATTATTGATGACTGAAAAGTAAAAACATAAAGCAATGTGAACAAACACAGCCTTCGCTTTGGTTTTCTACTTTTCCCCGTAATATAAGAAAGGGTTAAGGTGCAATTTTAATAATTAAGTTTTGTGTTAAGAGTGTCTGACACCAAAAAGTTTTGAAAGGTGTAAAAATACACATAATGTTATAAAAGTGGTGAAAAACACAACACCGTTAATTCAACCGTTACTTTTCATTGTGGGCCCACCAAGTCAACTTTTTTCCCTCCCATGTCATCCGTTCTTCTACATTTCTTTCTCTCTCCCCCTCCCCCTCTTTCCCCTCCTTTGTAAATCTAGGACTTGCAATTACATCATAGCGAACCGCATTGAAATCGACAAGTTTCAAGAAAGCATGCAAAACATTATCATAGAACCTATTCAAAGCTTACTCAAAACCAGCAATAGCAGGTCCATGCTTGCGAGGAATTGAAGTTTCAATCCGCGATCGAGTAATAGTCATACTTTTACCAACAAGGAGGATATTCGGTAGTCCTTCTTGCATCAAAACCACAGCTAGATCAGCACTTGCACCAAGATCAGAGGCTTGTTGCATTATCTCCAGAGCCAAAGAATCCCAAACATCCTTCCTGAGAACTTCTGATCGTCTTTCCGGAAGCATCTTGAGGTTACTATACTCCATTACTGTGTCGTTCAGGGGGAAGGAAGGACATGTTTTACTGGGAAATCACACCCTGTTCGCACAGCTTGGAGCTTGAACGAACCCGGGCACTCAGATCTCATCTCGCCGGAGAAGAAGAAAATGGGATCGGCCTGAAAACTTCGCAAGTATGATTCTTTCTCTGCCTCCCCCAACTCTTCTATTTCACCGCCGCTTACCATCATTCGTTGCATCACTATTGTTCGCAACAGCTTCGATTCGCAGTCCCCCTCCATCGATCCCGCCTCCTTCCTGGAATCGACTTCCGGCCCCGTCACCCCTTGCATGCCGTCTACAAGAGAACTTTATCACAGGTTTTGCATGGAAAAACCGGTCAGAAGAAGAAGGGAGAGAGGAGAGCAGGAGAGAGGAAAATTGAGGAAGAAAGAGATGACGTGACAAAAAAGGTGACTTTGTCGGCCTATAAATAAAAAATAACGGTTAAATTAATAGTATTATTTTTTCACATTTTTTTGTAATGTTATGTATATTTTTACACCTTTCGAAATCTTTTAGTGCCAAACGTTTCTAGCGGAAAATTTAATTATTAAAATTACACATTAACCCTAAGAAATTCTACCTTTAATTAAGTATAAAACATCATCTAAAAAGCTCCAACAAGCTATGTTCCATTTGAATCTGGTAGAACAATATATTCTGGCCGTAAATAACAGCAAAAGGATGAAACATTAAAATAAATTTCAATAACAGAAAAACAAACAACTAGGACGCTAAAACACAAAAAACAAAAAAAATACAGAAAGAAGATATATATCACTGACTTGCTATATTGTGCCTCCCCATTTTTTTCCACTCCATTGCCAAATTGGACAGAATCTTTGATGACGACCCATCCTCCATTACAGCACTAGCAGCAGCATCCTTCAGATTCTTTATTCTTCTTCGAACTTCTTTCCCTTCTTCACCTTCCATCACATTCTTTATCACCTTCGCTATTCCCTCCCTCTCCACCACTAATCCATTATTCTCTGATGACGATGATCCCACTGCCACCTTCAATCCATCGACAAGCATCGTGGCATTTGTCCTCTGCTCGGCGAACAGCGGCCAAGCGATCAACGGCACTCCTTTAACGACGCTCTCGAGCACCGAGTTCCAACCACAGTGAGTCAAGAACGCGCCTGTTGCTTCATGGCTGAGCACTTCCACTTGTGGGGCCCAGGAAGCCATGACCAGACCTCGTTCTCGTGTTCTCTCTTGGAACCCTCTTGGTAAGAAACTCTCGAGTTGGTCATTCTTAGGCGTTGTGAGGTAAGAAGCTGAGGCTTTGTTGCTTGGAGCCTTCACGTTGACCCATAAGAACCTTACGTTGCTCAGCTCTAACCCTGATGCTAGCTCCTTGATTTGGTCTTCCGAGAGGGACCCACCACTCCCGAACGAAATGTACAGAACGGAGTTGGCTGGCTGGAGGTCCAACCATTTCAAGCAATCCGACCCGTTTTCCCACTTCATTGACCGGGTTTGTATGATGGGTCCCACTGGGTAGACATTGATAGCTTCTTCATCCTACAAGAGAAGACGCTCAGCTATGCATTTAAGGTGTACTGAAAAGAGGCCTACATTCTGGTGAGAAAATTTTGTTTTATTGATGAATTACGGATAATATGATATATTCTGGCAAAAAAAAAACAGAAAGAATAATATGATATATTAATTTTCATATGAATAAATACAAAAAATCCACACTAATTAATCTGTAAAATATATGATTGGGTGGTAAAAAATATTTGTTTTTCTGGCTTCAGGGTGGGTGAAAATATTTATTTGTTACTGGGATGATTATTGGTTCAGCTCATTCAACGTAAAAATCTATTAAAAGAATGATTTTACACAAATCGAGATAAGTGTGTGAGAGAGTTTTATTTCGAAACAAACATACACTTAGATAGCTTGCTCGGTCAAAATACAAAATGGATGTGTTTGGACCAATCTTTTAAGAATGGAATTGAATTTCATATTCAAAAAATGAATAGATCTCAATTTACATGGTTAAATCGGTTAGACGCTTAGACCAGTGATTAAATCAATAATAATTAATTTAATAAAAATTTAATAAAAATAATTGTTTTTTATGTATGAAATACCACTGTATGATTATAAGTGGCCTGAAAATATATTACTGTACTCCTTGATACAACCTATAAAATGGTCTGAAAATACTTGTACTCTTTAATGGAGTTACTTTTTTAATAGGTTTTCATATCCTTTTTTATGTTAGCTCAGATGGTTATCCTATTTTCTAGTCCAAATCAAGTCACTAATAAAACTGATGGACAGTTCAATCGCTCAGGCTGCCCCATCCGATTTGGTTGTATGGGAGAAATATCAAGCTAGCCTCCTAAGTATTTTTGCCCAGAAGTTTTTTATGAATTTTTATTGGACACCTAAAATTTTTTTTTGGGTGTAACAATATGAAATTTTTAAATATGCTCAATTTCACCCACCATAGTTAATGTTAGTTTTGATATCATCTTGGTTAGATCAACTAATGATCAATTAACGATAAGGTAAAATTAGTACATTTTTATACTGATAAGGCAACATTCAACCTATTTAAAACTTCTAGGGTATTGCAACAAAAAAACTTTCTAATATCAGTAATATTTCACAAAAACTTTTAGGATAAAAATGACATTTAACACTTTAAAATTTAAAGAATTAAAATTTAAATAAGAAAAAATTATAAACAAGAGATTATATTAACCAAATAACTTTTGTACCGTGCATTAATTGCCAGAATTGCCAACATCTCACGGTTTAGTCACCTCAGGAATATATACATGCACGTGAAGTGAAGATCAACAATTGAAATTAAATGCCTGAACAAACTTTAAGCGATGCAAAAAAGGACAAAAAAAGAGACAGCCGAAGAAAGAAATACTTCTTGAGAGGGAGATCGTCTGCAATATATTGTGCTTATTCATTCACCGGAAGTTATTATTTGAAAATATCAAAATTAGTTAATCACCAGTGACTAGATAATCATTGATAAAAAAATTCAAAATTCTTAAATAAATTGAATTCTAATTATGCAAGTATGGTTTCCTTCAAATATTAGTATTTTCTCTAATTCATAATATAAAATCTATTTAATAAAAAAATTAAGGAAAAATTACTCAGAGGTCCTATGCAACAGAATTAACCCATAAAATGGTCCCAAAAATTTATAAAATTATCATAAGGTCCCAGGAGTAGTTGCTGAGGTTGTTAATGAACGCTAATAAGGTTGTTAATGACAACCTCAGCAGCTACTCCAGGGACCCTATGGTAATTTTGTGAATCTTTATGCCATTTTGTAGTTAATTATGTTGCTTGGGACCTCTGGGTAATTTTACCAAAAATTAAAATATGAAGTAAATTTTTATATTAAGAATGGATAAAGAGGACGTGGATAGATTTTTTGTTCCAGTGAATAGCATATGGGTTTTTGTCACACAGCAAACATGTTAAGGGCTTGTTTGTTTAAGATTAGAAAAAAAGTGAATTCAGTTGGGGTGATGAGAATTTAAGCTAAACACATTAGGAAATGTACATTAAAGCAAAACTTTTTTTTATAACTTAATTTACTCCCAATAACTCTAAGTGTTAAGCTTAAATAATTTTTCCCCTTTAATCTTAAACAACCTACCTCCAAATATCATCAAGGAATCGGGTTAAAATTTTATGAATAAAAAAACTAATTTAAAAAATTCCTTCCATTTGCCCCAGAGAGAGAAAGAGTCGAATCGTCATAACATCAGATTATATACTAAAGAAAGTCATATCATCAGATTACATACGACTAACCTGGATGGATCCAGCTTCCTGCTGCATCGTTTTGATGGGACCACCTTCCATTTCAACGAAGCTATTGACAAAGAAACCATCAGCCAGACGGTTCCGTTTGCATCGTTGAAGAAATTGCTTGTACGCTATGTCACTTCGATCTTGTAGATTATCTGGAAGATCTATGCCACGAACAGGAACACAGCCGGGGATCTCTATGAATCCTGGAAGATCTCGGAATTCACAGTTCGAAGCAACCTTGTCGTCCAGCTTCGATGCATAAAGACAAAGCGAGAGCAACATGGCGGAAGAAGGGAAGTAAACATACGACAAGACGTTTAGCTCTTTTGCCAGTTCTATTGCCTCGAACGCGAAAGGATCAACGACGACGGCGACGAGGTTCGTTGATGCGACGAGCGACCTCAGGGCTTCGCGTACTGAAGGGATGGAGCGAGAAACGGCGAGCTGAAGCTGGACTTGAAGTGACGACGTCGTTTCAGGAAGGTCGTGATGGGAGGTTACATGAGGAAGAAAGACGTGATCTATCTCCGGAGGAAGGGCTTGAAGGAACGGCACGGAGGCTGACGGCGGAGATCCTATGGTGGGGATGATGCAGGTCACGTGGAAGTCAGGGTGGAGATGAACAAGACGCTTCGCAAACTCAAGAATCGAGACTTGGTGGCTAAACGCTGGGATTGAGATTAGAGCGACGTGCGTTTTGGTCTCCATGAGAGATCAATCAAGCTATGGCCAATCTTAAAGGTGAAGAAGAAGAAGAAGATCGGTTTGTTCCCGGGGGGAGAGAGAGAATGACTTTTTTTTTTTTTTGCCAGAGAGAGAATGACTTAAATACTGGGAAAACGCGGTTAAGCTTTTTAACGTACATATATTTTTGGAAGTGTAAATAGCCCGAGTCTGATATAGCACTGAGATTTGCGTTCTCTCTTACATGATGTCAGAATTTTTATTTTATTTTATTTTACAAGAGAGAGACAAGATTTAAATACGTTCACGTCCAACGATGAAATTGGGTAGAGGCAGTATGAAAAGGAAGTAGGTGACTAGGTGCTGCGACTTAAATATCATGCAAAGCGCCAGCTCATACGAATACGATACAGCTTGCTGTATCTTTGGGCCATTAATAATCAATAACCACCGCTTGGTTGGTTATGTAGATCGTTTACTGAGTTACTAGAGAAATAATTATCCAAGCATACTGTTATAGAGTTTCCTCTGCTAGGGTTTACTGTTCCTCTCTGTGAGGGTTGTCTCGCGGCGTCGAGTGGGTTCTTTTTCCTCTTGGGGAGGTTTGTCTTGCGGTGTCGAGGGTTCATTCTTTCCTCTTGCTGGGATTTGGTTCTCGGGGGCGGCCAAGTTGTCGGCCTTCGCCTGGCCGTTGGAAGATATTCCTTCTTCTCTTGCTGAGGTTCTGGATCGGGGATCTATGATGGGAGTCTTGGTGGTCAGGCTTCCAAAATGGCTGCCGAATGGGGGTAAAGAAAGCGATGGAGGCGGGAGTCGATTAGACGACGGTAGTTTCTGGTCTGGCGGAAAGACCTCGGATAGCGATCTCCGGTGGGTGCCGCCATGGTCTTGGGAGTGGGGTTGGAGGAAATGCAGAAACGCAGTCTCGCTGGAAATCGCTGATGATTTACGGTCCCCTGTCATAGCTTACAAGTCCGTGGGTACCGAGGAGTTTGTAGAGGAAGAAGCTACTTGTGGGTTTCAGGTTTTCTTTCCCTTGTTTCTGCAGATCCCTTGTGATTTCCGGCGCCTTCTCAGCAACACGGTGTGCAGGAGTTACGGAAACAATGGCGTTTGTAGAGGAAGATGCTGCTTGTGGCTATTATATCTGCTTCTGTCCGTTCTCTCTTCTGCGCCAGAACCCATGGCCGGAGCTTCGACGGAGAGTGCCACTGAGGATGCGGCACAGTCTCAGGTTCCAGGGTTTTACTATTATGCTTTGTGTTGGAAATCTGAT
>JANTPZ010092744.1:0-57203 GCA_025593235.1 Vachellia pachyceras
GTTTGTTTATTCTTTTCTTGCAACCTGAAGTTTGCAAGATTCTTAGCTCAACAAATATGTTAGAGAGTATACTATCCTGATTATCCGATTACAAAAGGCTATCTTGATAGTGCTAATGAATTTACTTCAATAGCTTTAATGAGGATTGCATGTCCCTTGGACTTGATGTTGAACATATGGTAATTCATGTTCACACGTAAAATGGGCTAGCAGAATGATTGGTTAAATGGTTGCAACCTTTTTACAAGAGATATAATCTCCCATATTCTGCTTAGTCATTTTCTATGCAGCACTGTTAATTCGCATAATGCCAACAAATTATTGAAAAATTTCCCCCTTCAAAGGTTTTTGATAAAAAAACCTAATATTTCCTATTTTTGGATATGTATATATGTGCATGAATATATGCTGACATGGTTTGCCGAGTGTTATTTGATGAATTAGTTTCATCAGCATCAGGGAGAGAAAATAAGCAGTTGGGTCAAGAGATTAGCTGGAATGAACTATCAATGGCTCATTTTGATCCTCGGACAAAATAATGTGAACTGGAAGTTCAAAGGATAATTCATTTACAGGATTTAGCTAATCAAATGCCAGAAGCATTTACAGATCAACAAAGTCACTTTCCCAGCTGCCAATGCTCCTATCAGAATTAATGTCCCTAAAGGATAAATTATTATGAATGAATCTAAATCACGCCTGAAGCGTGGAAGGTCAGTCAGTTCCAAAGGTAAAAAAAAAACCTCAAAAAGGAAAAGGAGCTAAAAAATATAGATGGTCAAATCGAGGATAATCAAGAAAAGATAATAGCTCCAGAAGAGTCATCTCCAGAAGAGAATGTGGTAGTCCCAGAAGAGACATAGGTACCTGATATATGTGAAAAAAACGAGATCTCAATAAATTATGTTATGAATGGAACGGATGGGACTGAAATGAAGTTAACGTTGATGACATCTTTACTTATAATATAGCATATGATGTAATAAATAATAACGAGGATCATGAGCCAAAATCCATTAGTGAATGCCAATAGAGAAAAGATCAGCCTTTATGGAAAGATGCCATTAAGGCAGGACTAAAAGTGCCGGAAGCACAAATTCCCAAAGGAATAAAAGTGTCGGAAGCACAAATCCCTGAAGGACTAAAAGTGCCAGAAGCACAAATCCTTGAAGGACGAAAAGTGTCAAAAGCATTGAATTGTAGTTCTCGAAAACAATGCTCAATCAAGTTGAATGAGTCCCTGTATGGCCTAAAGCAATCAGGGTGCATGTGGTATTATTATCTTTATTAATATTTTTGATCTGATATGCCCATGCATTTTTAAGGCAAAATATGGAATTGAGTTTGCCATAATTGCTATTTATGTAGATGATATCAACATCATTGGAACTCCTGAAGAGTTACCAAAGGCAATTAATTGTTTGAAGAAATAATTTGAAAATGAAAGATTTAGAAATAACGAAATTATATCTTGGAGTACAGATTGAGTACATAAAAAAATGGGAACTTTGTATATCAAGAAACTTATACAAAAAGGATCCTAGAATGTTTTTATATGGGTAAATCTCATCCATTATGTACTCCAATGGTTGTGAAGAAGGTGATGAAGAGCTACTTGGTCCAGAAGTACCATATCTCAGTACTATTGAGGTACTAATGTATCTTGCTAATCACGCACGTCCTAATATATCATTTGCTGTTAATTTATTAGCAAGATATAGTTGTTCACAAACATGAAGACATTGGAACGGAGTGAAACATATTCTTCGTTATCACAAAAGCACTATGGACAAGGGGATACTCTACTGAAATAAATCCAAGCACGAACTGGTTAGTTATGCAGATGTTGGATTTTTGTCTTATCCACATGATGGTAAATCACAAACTGGCTATCTATTTACATGCAGAGGTGCAGCTATTTTATGGAGATCTATGAAGCAGTCTATATCAGCTACATCATCTAACCATGCTGAAATTCTAGCAATCCATGAAGCAATTTGATAGTGTGTTTGGTTGAGGTCAATGATAAATCACATACGGACAACTTGTAGTTTATCTTCTAGAAAAATGATCTTGACGATCCTATATGAGGATAACGTTACATATATTGCCCAACTAAAGAAAGGGTATATCAAGGGTGATCGAACAAAACATATTTCACCGAAATTCTTCTTCACCCATGATCTTCAAAGGGATGGTGAGATTGATATTCAACGTATCCGTTCCAATGAGAATCTTGCAGATTTATTCACCAAATATCTTCCAGGTGTAATCTTTCAAAAGCTTGTCCATGGCATCGGTCTTCGTAAACTCAGAGATCTCAAGTGATGTTATCATGAGGGGGAGTCGATACACGCTGTACTCTTTTTCCCTTTTCTAGGTTTTATCCCACCGGGTTTTCCTAGAAAGGTTTTTAATGAGGCAGCTCTGAATAGTGTATCAATGAATGGTGTACTCTTTTCTTTGGCTAGGTTTTTGTCCCATTGGGTTTTCCTAGTTAAAGTTTTTAATGAGACACATCATAATGGTCATCCAAGGGGGAGTGTTATAAATATATTAAATAAGTGGATGACCATTGACTCTTCACCTTCCTCATCATAAATGCTGTACATAAATTGTTATTGAGAAACTAAAGAGTTAAGTCATAATTAATATCTGTATTAATTGCACTACTAATTGTTATGACCCTTGGAGGTCATTCTCAGAGCCTATAAATAAGGCCTTGTACTTGATGAATTGAATAGAGAAAAACTGAAGTGCATTGCTCTCCTCTCTTCTCTTCTTCTCTTCTCTTATCTTGAAAACTCTTACTTTTATTACAGTAATCATAATTCATAAATTATTAAATCTTGACCATTTATTCCTTGGTTCAATGATAGAGATGGAATGGGATTGAGGTGAAATAAAAGGAGAAAAGGGTGAGGACTGAGGAGGGAATCCAAATAGGCAAATATCCATGTCTAAGTTACCCCACTTATTAATTGTCATAAATTTGGTTAAAATGTTTTACAGCATAGGATAATGAATAATGAAATGAAAGAGTTGGCTGTTACTGTAAATATTAAATATTGGTGATAGGATATTAAATAGAAGGGTGGATGGAATCTTTTACTTTTTCCGTTTTGATTTTAATTCGGCATGAAGTGAGCATCATTTTAATATTTTATATGTATGAAATGATGTAGTTTTAATTTATTTTCCATGATTTTTTAAAGGAAATATAATTTGAAATTGTGCAATTTTATTTTTTAAAAAAATTTCAAAATCACAGGATTTATTTGCCACAAAATATCAAAATGTCACTCATTCTATATAAAATGTAATTATAAGAAAAGCAAAAAACATTTGGGAGATTAGGGGTATGTTTGTTTCTCTTTTGAAAAACAATTTTTGTTTTTAAGAAAAAAATTATTTGGTTTTTGTAATAAGTTTTTTAAAAAAATAAAACCTATAAATTTGTTTTTAAAGACTAAAAAACAAATTTTCGGGTCTCATTGTTTTTATTTTTTGTTTTCTTTTTTTAAAACAATTTTTTTAAAAAATAAGTTTGAATAATTGTTTCAAAAAATCACATTTGAAAATAAATACATTGAGACTGGATGGTGAAGCTTTGATGATAACTTAAGTTTTTAAATGGACAAAAAGCCACCAAGTTAAGAATAAAGAGTTTCCCAATTTTGTTAAACAAAATTAAGAATGCAAAAATAAAAATAATTAAAACTTCTTTTTATTTGTAGTTTTTTAAAAATAAGTTTCTGTTTTTTGTTTTAAAAAACAATTTATAAAAATAGAGCACCAGAGAAGTTGTTTTGTTTTTTTTTAAATAGTTTTAGAAGCGGAGCAAATTGGCCCTTAGTTTTTTTGTTTTTACATTTCTTAGTTTTTGTTTAAGAAAATTGGGAAACTTGTTAGTCTTCATTCTATAGTTTTTTCCTAGATTAAAAGTAGAGTTCGTGAACCTGGACTGGACCGACCGAGTCAAGCCGAGAACTAACGACTCGGCTGGCAAGCCGGTCCAAGTCAAGGGTTGAACCCGGGTTATGGCGACTCGGTCCAACTCGGACCAACTCGTCATAACCCGGTGGTAACTCGGTCGACCCACCGAGTTGAGGGGTCGACTGAGTTACTTGAAAAAAAACAGTAGAAGGGAGACGTTAGCAGTCGACGCATTGTAATGAGGTTCTCCTTGCATCCACTCGTCCTCCGGTCTTTGCCTCCATTGGTCATAGGTCCCTCCCCTCGCCATCGAAGGATGCAGTCGCAGGTTACTTTAGATGGTACTAAGCTAGCTTTGAGAAGTAAGAAACTTGGAGGGGACGAGCTTCTTAGAAGCTTTGACAGTATTGCAATGTAGTCAGGCTATTAGGAATAGAAGGAGAAGGATGCGCCTTAGCCACAAAGGTTCACCGTCGAAGCCTTGAGGTTAAAGAATGAGAGAAGAAGGCAAATTTGGAACTTGAGGTGAGAGTGTAATTGATTATCTGCAAGCATGTAAAGAGTGGCTGCAAACTTGTAGTAATATGAGTTTGAGTTGAGTGTAGTGTGGAGTTATGATTTGATCGTTGAGAGGAGAAAAGTAGAAAGCATCACATGGGGAGAGAAGAAAAGAAGGAAGGAAAGTGATGGAGAAGAGAATAAAATAAAAATGAAAAAGAATTATATGTATATACCCTATATTTTATAGAATGAATATTTTAAAATTGTAAACAATGTTAAATAATATATAAGTTATAAATATGTTATTAATTTTAGTTTTATTGTAAAATGAATATTATTATAAAGTATATTTTAATTTTTTATTCCTCACCGGTTTGACCCTCGGTTTGACTCTGATCTGACCCACTAACCCTTAACCCACTGTCTTATCTAATTCAGTCACCGGTCCGATTTCCTGTACCTTGATTACAAGGCTTTAAGTCCTTCTCAAAACTTCACCATTCAATTTCAATGTGTTTATTTTCAAATGTAATTTCTAAAACAATTATTCAAACATGTTTTTCCAACTTGTTTTAAAAAATAGTTTATAAAACAATTTTGAATACAATAAAATAAAAAATAGAAAAAAAAATCATAAAGTATTTTAAAGGGCATTGATTAGACAATATGAGTGAAAGACACACATTAGAGACATTAAACTCAATTATAGGGGCTTTAGTTTCTTAAATACAAAGTCTCAAATCAAAATATCTGTAAATGAATAAAATACTTTGAGAATGGCTACTCCTGATTAAGTCTAATAATACTAAAATATAAGTAAAAAAAGAATGTTTGAATAATTATTATTTTAAAAACACATATCTAAAATGAAGTGAAGGGTGAAAGAATAATCTACTCTATAGTATGATTGTTATTAATGAACATGCATTTTTATTTGTCTTTTCACTAAATTAACTTACCATCCATTAGACCAGTCGTTTAGGCTAAAAAAAAATGATGTTTGAATTAATTTTATATCGACTTAAAAAAAATCAATTTTTACACTTTTTTTTCGGATTTAACTTTATAAATTTTGATATAGAGTGAGCATAAAAGAAGTGGGTTTTCTAGGCAAGCAATTCAAATTTAAATGCTTAAAGAGGAATCATCACAAGCCTGCAAAATTTAAAAACAATATTGCATGCACAAGTGTGAAGGACACAGCAGGATCATATTTTTCTTGCCCAATATTTTAGATCATATAAGTAATGGCTCGTGTGGTATGTTAGAATTGATTTTGGTGGAAATAGAAATGGAGATGGAGATGAAAATGAAGATGAAAATAAAAAAAAAGGGGCCAAAAAATCAATTCCATAGAATTGAATACAATTCCATGGTTTACATCATGAAAATAATTTCTACCCAGTTTAAATTTCATTTTCATTTCCAATTCCACCTTCCAGTTCCACCATACAAAACATAGGAAATGAATTACATTTCCAATTCCACCATACCAAACATGCCCTAAATGTAACTTTCAATTGAAACAAATCATATTTAAAGCACTATTGAACCCTCAATGCATGTTCCTTTTTCAGAAAGGATTCAAATATTGGTTCACTATATTATAAAAGACTAACTCATCTCGCAAGATCTAATTCTCATTGGTTTTTCTTGACCGATATTATTGTAGATTAGATCAGATTGTTTAAGTTCATTAGGTCATATTCTTCAATTATACTTGTTATTTTATTGCTTTATTGTTAGTTATTAAAATACATATTTGCATTTGTAAATTCACATGTGAACATTTGTAAATTTTTGTAATAGCTCTTATGATGTTAGTTAAGGCTTGTAAATCTTTCACATTTCTTTTTTGCCTTTAATTAATAAAATAAAGAAAAATGAGTTGGACTCCGGGTTGGCAGGCTAACCCATCACGAAAAGACGAGAATCAAATTGTGTTTGAATTTTTTCAATATAATTTACCACTATTTAGCAAGTTGTGCTCGCAGGTTCAACCCGTGATGTTAGCTATGCTAAAGATAGAGCACACCCCATAGAGTATTCACATGGTTTAATTAGGCAGTGTCCTCATTCCATTTATTTTATTTATGCCACATGTGCCGTGAAATAGTAACTCTTTTTTTCCCCTTTGAACTTTACACTACCACTACCAAAAGTATGTTTTAGAGACTAAATACTAGCCAGGTAAAAACTGAAAGAAATTATTAAATAGCTAAAACATAAAAAAAATTGAAAAATGTGTGGGCTTCGGATGGCCAGCCCTTCGTCAGGATCAGGCCGAAAAGCCCATTTACTTTAAAATTCTGCTTTTCTTAATGTCCGGCCCTAAACTTTTATGGACTTAAATGATTCAATTTGTTTTAACTACTCTGTGCTTGTTTGGGAACTTCGTTTATCTCAATGGAACATACAAGACGAGATAAAACCATTTTAAAATCCGTAAAAACCATTTCAAAATTCATAAAAACCATTTTGAAATTCGTAAAACCATCTAGAAATCCATGAACTCCTTTCTCCCAACGGTGTTCCCAAACACACACACTCTATTTTATTTAAAGGGATGGTCAGATCAAGTTTACAAGTGGGTTGAATCCATGACCATACCATTATTGATCTCCAACTAGCTGCATATTAAACAATTATGCACCCGATTGGAAACGAAGGTAAATTATCTCGTTTTATGGAAAAATACTATTTAGTGTGTATTTAAACTCCCTATAAACTCAGCCAAAAGAGGCTATATCTATATAAATATATATATGTATAAAGAAATGCTAAATCAAATAGGATTATGAAAATGTCATCAGGATATTACTGAATGTGCAGAGATATATCAGTGGCATAAATATAGAGAGATTAACCAAACGAACTGGCAAGCAGAAGATTGAGTGTGCTCCCGTTTGGAAGAAAGGAACAAAAAACAAAAACTTTAACGAACACACCTCAAATCAAAGCCCTAGAACGACAAATTAAAGGAAAGAAAATGAAACATACAGATAGATAGATAGACAAAACATTATTGTTTCATGTGAAAACGCTGAGAAACCGTGATGTTGGAAATGCAACCAGAAGGACGGCCAATGCCACCGCCAATATGTCGGCGAATAGAGGTGGCCGAAGCAAGCTTCCGGCCGATCCTGGGCTGGTCGAGCTGCTGGAGCTTGTTGAGGTGGTGTCGTTGGCTCCGCCGGCAGCCGTCGCCGCGGATGAAGAGTTACCGGTCTGGAATATTGCAGCGTCCGGCGAGTTAGCAGGTAGGGCCAGAAGCTCTATTCACAACACGAGCACTTTATCAGAAATCATAGTAAAATCAGCTAATAATAAAGAGTAAAACTGAAAGATATAAGCACCACAGTGTTATAGATACGGGGAAGAGCTTATTTACTCCCCAAAAGTATGTTAACACTGTTTTTCCGTAAAACGAGATAATCTCCTTCATATATTTATCTCTACTTACGTAAAAGTACTTTTTTATCGTGTTCCTAAATGTATATACAGACAGAGATAGATGATGAATGTAATAATCCATGAAAACATCCAGTGATATTTCTGTATGCCTTTCTTTGACGTCTGGATGTAATTACCCCTAATTATAAGTCTAAATTTACCTTTTTAGCCTTTGGTTGCTGAAATTAAACACAACGCATCTAGTTGGTACTCTCATTTATCTCCAAGACTTTTCATAGGCTTAGTGCCTAACCAAAAAAAAAAAAGACAACTACAGCAACAACTTTGCTACACTGGACCCCACTTATTCATTTGTAGTTGTAAGTGTCACTTTAATTCACTTTATTTGTATTACAATTTTTAAATAACCATGGTTTTTATAACTAATCACTACTCTACTCACATCTTACTCCTATAATAACAAGGATATCATGTTAGTTAGATCACAGAAATTAAAAATAACATCTCACAAAAAAGTTAAAAAAAGATTAATTAAAATGGTTATTTATATTATTCTTTGAAAAAAATAGTATGTACGTGTCACTTATTTTAAATCACCCGAGAAAGAGTATTACTTGCATGTTTTTAACAAGTTGAGACAGCTCTTCTTAGTAAAATTACTTTAAATAAACTACTCCAAACTAAGTATGGAAGATAAAGCTTTCGCAAAAAAAAAAAAAGTTAAACTGTTAATATTTTTTATTCCACCGACTATAATATCAAGCAAATAAATAAATTTAAAAAATAAGATTGAGGTGCAAAAATATCCACAATATTTTTTCAAAAGTGTGTTTAAGACCTAAAAGTATCAGAACCGTTCAAAATAATATCACATCGTAGCATTTTATGGTGATTCCCGTGCTTGTGTGTGTGTGTGTGTAGCAGCGTTAGTTTATACGTAACTATCATCATATTCTTAATCCCATTTTGAATATTGATGAGTATTTTTCACCTCTAACAGCATAAACACCTTTGGATGCAATTTTACTGAAAGCTTACGCATATTTTTATACCATAACTCTAAAAAAATCAGAGGAATATATATATATATATATATATAGACAGAGAAAGAGAGCGGGGAAGAATGAATATTACTTGGACAATTAGAGACGTTAGCCTTCAATTTACAGGCAGAAGGAAGTTGAAGGAGCCTATCCTCCTTAATCCCCAAGCTTTTGCTCTGTGAATTTCCCTTGTGTGTTTGCTGTATTACATAGCACATGCACTCAGGGCTCGTCTGCTTTATGCTCGCCGCCGCGTCGCAGCAGTCCTTCGTCGGCACCGCCGCCTGCCCTTGCGCGAAGCTCAGGCACGGTATCACCTTCTGGACAACCTGGCTGCACTTGGTCGTCAGATCATCGGCCGCTCCGACCACCACCGGGCCGCCGCCTCCGCCCAGCAAAACATTGAGGCTCAAGCTCATCAGGATCAAGCACAGGCACAAACTTTGGTGATCCATGATCAGCAGCAGCACACTTTAGCTTGGTCAAATGTTGTGTTAACCAGAAAGGGAAGAGAGAAAAAGTTTGGAAACCAAAAATGAACAATAAAAAAGACACGATGGTATAGGAGAAAGAGAGAAGGAAGTGTGTGGTATTTATCCAGTGATCTGTAGTGTTTGGTACGTAACTTTCGGTATGGGCGGAGTTAGAGAGAGAGGGAGGGAGGGACGGAATGAACGGTGGCGATACATTGTACGTGGAAAATGGGATAATGTGTCCGTTTGGAACGTGGTGAAGAAGTACTTTTACGTAAATCGAGGTAAATATGTTGATGAGATTATCTTATTTTAAGGGATCAAATTGAAACTTAAATGATTAAATTTATACTTTCATGACATCTTTTCATGTATAGTCATATTTAATAAGAATAGTGGGAGAGAGTAATAATTAATATGGATATACTCATATCTTAGTTATAAGTCATTTTCAAAATATTTCATACAGAAAAAATTTAAATCTTATTAACTCTATATTAAAATTGAACAACTTTCTATCCACACCATAATATATGAGAGTAAAGTCAACATTTAATTAATGAAAGGTAAAATTGTATATTAATATAAAATAATTTAATGACATAACTTAAAAATAAGATTAAATAAAATATTCTCTTTCAACTATGTGTGTGTTTTGGAACTCCGTTAGAAGAAAAGAGTTTACGGATTTCTAGATGGTTTTACAGATTTCAATATAGTTTTTACGGATTTTAAGATGGTTACCATTGTGAGAATGAAATTCTCAAATAAGCACTATATAAATAAGGCCAGGAGAGTATGATTTCTGACTTTAAAACAAATTTAATGCTTTAAACTATTTTTATAAATAGTAACAATTGGTAATAAATGACTTATAAGAGGTATAGGAGACCGTATAAGTTACTAGGCATCAATAAAAACAATTAAAAATATTAAATTGACCGTAAGATCCAAATTATTTTTAATATAACCTAATTAACCACACTAAACACCAACATCCTATTAATTCTCAGCTGTCCTTATTAAATACAATACCATATATGTATACACACACATTGAATACCTTTGACAAGTGGGTTGTGAAAATGACCAAAAGCACCTTCTGCAACGAAGAAGATGGGAGATAAATGAAGGTGGTTGGGAGGATTTTAATGAAGATTGGTGCTCACTGGTTGGTAGAGGCTATGGCCTTAATTGAGCCGTTGAGCTGTTCTCCACCGTACACGGCGGCTTCACTCAACACGTGGCTGACCTCGTTCACACTACTGCATCCCATTAAATATCGTTGATGTTAATAAATATGGAGGTCAAAATGTAGTTGGTGTTAACGAATATGTAAAAAAAATTATAATCTTTATCTTAAAAACACCCTTATTCAGGAGAGAAGAATAAGAGAGGTAACTAATGGACCAATCTTTGAATGAGGAATTGATTAGGGCAAAATGGTAAACACCCAGAAAATATTATGTTTTATATTGAAACAAGGGAAATTTACTATCATGTCATAAGTACAAAAATTAATGAATAAAAGGTGCTAAAGATTAATAAAATTATCATCAGATTCTAACAGTGGCTAGTCCAGTTTTCATTAACAACCTTACATACCATCAATAATAACCGAACTAACTACTGTTGAGATCTTTATGGTAATTTTACCAATATTTAAGATCTTTTATTTATTAATTGAGTTACTTAAAAGGTCCCAAATAAAGAACTTATTTAATGAATGACTCCAATTTTGAAAATATTTATAAAAAAGGTCTCATTGACAACATGGGGTCCTATACATTGACAACATCATGCGTTGTATTGACAACACCTCATGTTGTCAATGGGACCTTCTGATAAATATTTTTAAAATTGAGACTATTCATTAAATAAATTCTTTATTTGGGACCTCCTAATAAATTTCCTTAATTTTTTTTTTTGACCAACAATTTCCTTAATTTTAAATCAGGCGGTTTGTGTAGAAAATATATTTTGTACGGAGACAAAATCTACTTACCTAAGGGAAGAGTAAGTGGTAAGTAACAATAAATGCAATAATGCCAACAAATAATTAAATGAGGGTGAAAAAATGATATTATACTTGTTTGGAAGAGTGTTTAGACTCAATAAATGTACATTTAACAATATTTTTTTATAAATTGATATAATCTCCTTCACATATTTACTTATCAAACTGTAAAATACTTCTTTACTGTTTTCAAATTGATTATTATCACATTATCTTTTATATAAGCAACAGTTTGATTTTGTATAAAAAAATTAAAGCACCTTTTTCATTTTCACCCTTAGCTGATTATACTTCTCTCTATTCCTTTTTCATATTCTCTCACACTCATCATCTGCGTAAATAAAGGTACGACAGAAAAAAAATTACATCTTTTTTTTTTCAAGTTTTAACCAGCAATTCGTTTTAAGTTATTAAAGCATTGTTGTTTATACAAAAGATTGAAGAAGGCAAACATGAATGCTTTTTCTAATTTACAATATAAATCACTTTCAGAAGAATTTTTTATCCATAAAGCAAGTCAAATGAAGTGTAATTAATGTGTATTTATTGATTTTACCCCAATAATTAATAACGTATGAGATCAAAAATCCCTCTTTGTATATATTATGTATGAGATTTGAGATTGAAAGTACTAGAATATTGTCATGTCATGGTTAACTAATTAAAAGCTTTGTAGCCAAAAGAAAAGATGAGAAGGTTGAAGGATGTTATTGTGGGAGTAGTAGGCGCATTCATTGGCGTTGGCGGTTGGCAAGTGGTAGCTCATTCCCACACCTTCCAAAATTTCTGTCATTTGAAATTATGTAAACGAGATATAGTTGTGTATACACCGGAAGTGTAATGAAAATATTCTGATTATCATTTTTATAAATCCCACAATTATATATTATGATGGGATTCTAGAGGGAGGGAAATAATTGTTAAAAATTTATGGGATATAAAATCCATGAAACAGAGTAATTAGAACATTTTTTTATTGGAGAAAGTATAGATAAAGTGACATTGTGGGAGTATGTAAGCATTTATCTATACAGAAATACAGTTGGAATATTTATATTGAGAAGAGCATGTATGGCATAGTATTCCTGGAGTATGTAAGTACTTCCTCCGACCATATTTACGAGTAAGATTCTCTCTTATAGGTTTTATCCTATATATATAAACAACAATTTTAAGTCAATATGATGTTTAGTTCAACCCGGTGGCCATGTTGGATTCAGTCCTACTTGACTTCTCACCCGATCCATTTTTTGGGATCGGGTTTGGTCTCAGGAAGGACTAACACCATGTTGGACGGATGGGTCACCAGATTTGTGTTCAGCCGTGGGCATCAGCATCATCTAGTGAAGCCCAATTGCAGACTTACATGAACAAACATTAATGGGCCCACTTGCTTCATGTTGTCCATATCAGATTGGGCTAAATTATCATTTGACATTTGAAGCCCAATATCTGTAAGATCCCAGTTACCAAATACCACATGCTTGAAGGTGAAGGTGGGTATGTAATCCCTCTTATCCCTATTGTATTTCACTAAGGAGATATTAGTTATATTTTCTATGATTGTCACTATTTAAAGTTGGTGCAATTTTTCTTTTTGGATCCTCAAAATGTAATTCATGTTTTGAAGTATGGTAAATTTGATTACACCCTATTTTCAAGTAAACTTAGAGCCGGTTTGAATTAGATGTGAAAGCTAATTTTCTAACGTGATTTATGATCTAAGGTGAGTATGTGTTATAAATCTTACATCGGCTTGGATAGATGTACTTTTCTAACGCCATAGCAAACATACCCTTAATGTTTTGACTACATTTCTTCGAATGAGATGAAAGTGTCTTGTTATAAGAACAAAAGAGAGTGTTTATTTTCTTAGAATAATTAAATGACGAGAGTGAAATGTGAGTAAATCTAATTATCTAAGGAATGAAACTCTTTTGATGTATTAAAAAGATATTGAAATATTTGTTTATCAATTGAATTTAACTATTTAATATCCTATAGTATTTAGAATATGTTTGTCTCATATTGAAAAAGTTGGTTTAGTGAGAATAAAAGGGAATGAAGATAAGAGTTGAACTTAAAATCCTTTGGCGCATAAGTGCAATGCCATTTGAAAGTGAGAGCAATAACCTTTATTGGCCAAAATTTGCAATAACTTTTCAAAGCCGAAATTTAATTTCTCCCTCAATCAACGGACTTATATTCACAATCATGATAATTTATCAAATACTATGATGAGTAATAAATCCTCAACATTTATAAGAGGGTAAATGGGTAAATTTACCTCAGAATTTTTTTAGAACCAGTGTTACTCTGGAATTTTTTTAAATAGCAATGTTATCTAAATGTTTCAAAATATAGCAATATTACCCTTATTGTTAAAAACGTTAATAGTCAACAATAGGGTTGGGAATGCGGGCCAGCCCGCCAACAACTCACCAACTTTTTTTATTTTTTAAAAAATATTGAGATAAAAATAAAAAACATATTTTAAAAAAATTAAAAAAAAAAAGCTGGTTAGGTGGACTGACCCGCCAACCCACGGGTTCAACCAACCTAACCCACAGGTTGAGAGTGATGGGCTGGATTTTTTTTAGCCTGAACTTACCACTTTTAGCTGGTTGCGGGCCCAATCCATAATTCTTATCCCTAGTCAACAAATAACTCCTGTTAAGTTATTTTTAAAGTTTGTATAATTTTTATCTCATTTTAAACGTTGATGGGTGCTTTTGCACATCATTAAGCGCATTGTGTGTGGAGCATTTTATGTAAATATTTTTTGCATTTCACATTCCCCCATGTAATAGCAGCATTGCTTTTCATGCTGTGGAATGAAATGACAAAGTTAGTCAGCAGTAGAAATGATTGGATTAGAAGCTAAAGAGTCTTCTCAAAATCGCATCTCAATCCCATGAAAGGTAGGAAATAACAAAAAAAAATCCTAAATATATAGACATTGTTTAAAGAATATTTTAGAGATTTCAATATAATTTACTGTTTACGTGAATTGATCTTTGTGTCCTTAATGAAAACTGATTCAGTCTTTCCTGTTACCCTATTATAATAGGGCACAATGATCTTTGCATATGAATCCCATGTTTCGATAAGGTCCCAGGAGATTCTTATGTGAAATTCATAAATTCCATGTTATTTCATGCCTTCTATGAAACTCGGATACGATTTTCCCAGCCAAACAATCACATGGAAACTTGGAAAGACGTGCATATAATCTAATATTAGTTAACAATGAATTAAGTACACTTCTCGCCCAACAGAATGCGTTGGAAAATCCGTTGAAAAAATAAATTCATACAAGAGAAGATATATATATATATATATATGAGAATAATTTTATATCGATTTATGTAAAGATGATTAAAATCAATTTGCCAAACATGCACTAAAATGAAAATGAGTTAGAGTGCGATAAGGGTTAAATTAATGATCAATAGTTAATATGAAAATATCTTTTTATCCTATTCTTTTTTACCCCGCTCTCTATCAAATTTCAATTTGCATAACTAGAGTAACCATATCTTTTCACAATTGCAATTAATCTGTTAGGTTAAGTGTATCTTTTCACAATTGCAATTAATCTGTTACGTTAACCTTGTCTTTTCACAATTGCAATTACAGAGATTATAAGATTTCAATTTAATTCCATTATTTCCAGGGATTTTGGCAACTTTTGATGATACGCAATAATTGAAATCTCATGCGTTCATAATTCCGTAGCATTCCTTTCCCAATTTCTCTCTATTTTAATTAATTTTTTGGCCAAAAATTTGATAAATTTATAGCCATTCAATTAATTAGAATTAGAATTCTCACTTACTTGTAACTATTTAGAACAATCAAATATCAAAAACATAAATTTAAGAGTACTTCTATTAAATCACCCTAATTTCCATAACCCAATCTCCTACAAAAAAGTTATAGTTAATATTAAAACTGCAGACCATTATTCCCATGTGATATAATGATATTTTTTTGCAATATCATTGAAATACTAATATCTATGTTTATCCTTTAATATCATTAAATTTTTATCGAGTTTATATTATCAATTAAAATAATTTTATAAAAATAAAAACTTAACAAACTTTGTTTGACTTGTTTAAATTTCATTTTTAATTTTTAGATATATATTTTCTTTAAAGTTATATAACTTTTATTTTTAATTAAAGTTTATAAGAGTGGTTGAAAAACACCTCCACTAGTTAATTAAAGGGTGAGTCATACAACCAATTTGTAGTCAATAACAATGTTATTCTAAAAGTTCTTCTCTTTTGGACTCAATAGTACCCGAAATATGTTAAAACATAGTAATAATGTTATCTACTGTTAAAAATATCAACAGTTAATATTAGTTTTTAATGGTCAACAGTTCATTTATTAACAAGGCGGGTAACATTGCTAATTTTTAAAATTTTTGGGGTACCATTAAACAGAAAATCTTTTGGAGCATGTTACTCTTAAGCAAAAATTTTCAAAATAAATCCATACCTTATAGGGCATAAATGTAACTAAACCTAGAATCTTTGTTGATAATAACATATTAATGTCAAGGTTCAAAAGATTGAACCAGACACTGAACTGATTTAGACAGTGATCCAAGGGTTGATAGGTCAGATCGAGGTGAACTCAAAATCAAACCAATCTTACTAAAATATGGGATGAACATGATGTTAATGTAAAAAGAAAAAAGAAAATACTAGTACAAGGTATAAAAAGATGAAATTCATTGTCAAAATGTTATAATAGTAAATGAATAATATCCATAAGTTAATGTTTCTTATATTAAAACTTTTGTTATATATTAAATGACCACAATTTTCAAAATGTGAATAATATGCACAAGTCATTGTCAAACTGTTCTATATTAACCACATTTTTTCCTCATCTTGGCTGCATTTAACTTCATTTACACTTTTTTTTTCAACAACATGCCCATATAACTTTTCTTCTCTTTATCCACCAGTTCCATTATTATCTGCTTTGTCCAGAATTCAATAGCAATCTTAGGGCTTGTTTGGTAAGTCCGTTGGGAGAATGGACACAAATTCCAAGGTAAATATGTGGGAGGAATTTTATCTTGGTAAGCGCAGGAATGGCTTTTAGATGCCTAAACGGGCTATCCAAACAAGCCTTTAGACTTACGGTCAACAAGTTTGGTCAGTGGGAAACACTTGCCAAAATATGACTACAATGGCATATACATAACGATCAGCATGACATAACTCAACCAAACATTAATTTATGTAACTGAAATATTGCATACCAATAACATATGTAACCACCAACATAGTAACTACCTTCACATGATAAGAGGCCATTTTAGTAATTTCATTATTTTTCGTAAATGTCACATTGAACCCTAATACCTACATGGTATTTTCAAATAATGTAACATGGTCTTTTTCCTATTTAAAATTTGGGATGAATTCGTTTGGATGTTAATCAATAAATAAATTGAAATAGTTGGGCTGTCAGGAAGAGAGAGAGAGGATGTGACCAGTGGCTCCACGGACAAGTGACACTTGTGAAAGCTTTCGGTAGCAAAATCCAAAAAGAACAGTGAATCAACCAAACTCTCTTTTCTTTTTTAAGTTTTTAATTGTACCACCGTACGTCTGCAAGGCAAGTCGTGGCAAAAATAAAAAAAATAAAGAATAAAGAATTGGACACGACCTACCACGTTATTCGTAATAAAGTCTTGATCAAATAAATATAAAAATTAAATAATTTGATTAAATTAATAAAATATTAAAGTAATATCTTATGATTATTATTAAATAGTAAAAGAACGAAAAGTAAAAAAAAAGTTGAGAGAGAATTATCTTAGGGATCTCAAGTAAGGGAATACGTTACAAAATGATCCTAAAAGATGGTAAATTAACAACTTTTTAAGACCATTTTGTAAAACATTATCTTACATAGAACCTTTGGGTAATTCTCCCAAAAAAGTGTGTGAATGATAGATCAATAAAAAAAATGAGAAAAAAATAAACTTGAATGTCCAAACTTTCAGAACCTATCCAACGTGGCTTTGTATGTTTGGAAAATCCATCGGAAGAAATGATATACGAATTTTAAAATAATTTTTATCTTAACTTGTGTGTCCATTGGTAAAATGGGATTGTCAAACATACACTTCATCTTCAAGCTCTATGATCTCTATCTCAAACATGACTTGCTTTCAAAATTTGAGAAATGCCCATAAACCTTTTAACAAATGGGCCATGAAAGAAATTCATGGCTTTCAAATATTAACTATTTTTTAAAATATTATAATTTATTAGTAGGATACTTAGAACGTAATATACTTATTCCCTATAAGAAAATCGATGTAAGCATAATTCTTTTAAACAAGAGTAAAATTAGAAAATACTTTATTTCACATAAAGTTAGCAAGTTAACCATTATTAGCTTCGTTTGGTTTCCTGTTGGAAACCTCGTTCTGACTCCCAAAATCCATTCTCACGCAAGTCGAGACAAAATTTCTCTCACATAAAGTACATCGGAATCTGTGTCCGTTTTCCAACAGATTTCCAAACGAAGCCATTTACTTGAAGAGGTCTTTAAATATGACTTACTTTCTCTTGTTCATGATATAAAATGATTCTAGAATATTACTTTGTTCTATAATATTTTAAGTGACTTGCATAATACTATCGTTTACGTGCCAATTAACACTTCATTAATAAATTTTTAAATGTATATACAATTTCATCCTTAATTTAGTATTAATGTAAATTCTATTTTTATAGGATATATTACATATCAAATAGGGTAGAGTTTTGAAAACGGTTAAATTTTAAATTAGAGTTAATAATGTTAACATTTTTTGTTCCGGTAAAATATATTGAAAATAACTTGATAATACTAGCAAGAGTGTTATGAACCAGAGAAGGATAGAGAAAGTATGTAATTAAGAGTTCATTTGGAAGTCCGTTTGAGAATAACTTTACGAAGTTTGAGGTAAAATCTAAGTTTTGGATAATATATTTTGAGAGAATAACTTTTATGGATTTCGAGGCAAAACCTACGTTTTGAAAGGTAATTGTATTTAAAAAATTATTGTTTTTTAGAAAGTTCAAAACAAAAAGTAAGTGGGAAAAATGAAATAGAAAAAAAGAAAATAGAGGAAAGAGAAAATTTATATAAGATATAGTGCGATTTGACAAGAAAATAATTTTTTCAAAATATATAATTCAAATATAGGTTTTGTAAAAAAAATGTAAGTACTTAAATAAAATCTAGATTTATGGAATGGTTTCGAACAAGCTCTAAACGACCCATACCTTTAAAATTTTAAATAAATATGATCACAAAAATAATATGAGAGTTATACGTGTGAACGTAAAAGTTTAATGAGATTTCTTATAAAGTCACAAAAATTTTGGAATTTATTTAGCCATGACGTAAAATTCACAAGGGTTTTGTAGAATTTTTCCTTCATTAAATTTATATTTAAAACCTATTCTCATCCTTTAAATATATAAATCATTATCTCATTGGCAAAAATATATATATATATATAAATCATTATCAAGACCCATCAAACATAAATATTTATGGGACGGGTTCCATATTTTCCTACGTGTGGAGTGTGGACTGCGCATTTTGACCCATTTTGAGGTCAATTATATGGTTGTGACTTGTAAATATATATAGTATGATTTATTATAAATTATATATGTAATTAAAAATTTAAAATATTAACATTTCCTCCTATTTTTAAAATAAAATCCTTATATTATAATTTTTCTTATTAAAGTGAATTCTATATTAAAAAATAAAATATTGATTTCCAATTTTTAAGGGAGTAGTCTACATATAAGACGTTTTATTTTAGATTTTCCACAAAGGCAATGATTCCTGATCTAATAGTCTAATTTAATAACTTAAATTATTTTCAATTTAAATCGTCTTTACAATTTGTGATTATCCGCTTGAGGTTTTTGTGATTTGATTTTATCACATACATCTAACCAATCAACAAGATTATAAATTATATAAATACAAATAGGCGTTTATAAATATAATATCTGATACTTAATATAAGTTTTATTTGACTTCTATTTAGAAGAATAAGAAAATTAAATACTATTTTTTTTGCCAACATTAAATACTATTTTAGATTAGATATGTTTTGAAGTATTTATATGCATATTGTATATCATTTTATACATAAAATAAGTTAGTTCAAAAAATGGTAAATATGTTAGTTTATTTAATTTTTGAAAAAAAAAAATCAAATGGAATTTATCTTAAGAAACGGATATAGTGGTTTTTTTTATTTTATTGCTAACATTTGTATCACCATTAATAAGCAGGTTATGAGAATAGATATTAATTCATATAAATAAGAAAATTGTAAAGAACTAATAAAAAATACATAAACCTGATAAAATATAATTGAAATTATGAGTATTCAAGATTAGTTTTTGCAAATAAGACTTACTTTAAATTTAGCCTTTTTTTATAATTTAAACAAAGGGACACATCAATAATTTTTTAAAATAAATTTTACAATTCAATTTGAGCAGCTGAACTAATCCTTTGTTTTTTTCTCCCAATCACAACCCTTCCCTTTTCTAATTCAAGGGTTAATTTTATTTTAATCCCATAAATTTCATTATATTTAAAATATTGATCTTTGATTCAATAAAAATTTAAATTATTTTTATCTTTAAGATATTAAAATTAAATAACTGATTGTAAACTTCAAGCACAAAAAAATGAGATTGAGGGAAAAAAATTATATTAACCATAAATTTAAATGTAAATATTGCAAACCACATTCATTTTTATTTTTATAAATATATAGAAAACGTGGACTAAATTTTCACCCTCCTCGGCCCCCCCCCCCCGGTCTATACCCTGAATTTAGAAATCAGTTTATTTAATTATTTTTTTTTTGGTGACAGAAATCAGTTTAGATTACATGTTCTTTTCTTCTTCCTGACTCTCATATCGTTGATTTTATTCCCCAATGTATCCTTTTTTCCTTAATCCCTCACTAATCCTCTTTCTTCTTCACTAATTACTAATAACTCCCAAATCTTATTCCCCAATGTTGATTCTGATTCATTGTACTTACATTTGAGGGATTCTTTGGGACGATGAAGAACCGCCTGTCTCTGCCGGAGAAACCATGGTTCTTGGTTTTGGCTCTGGTTGGCTTAATCGGCGGCGCCTTTTACATATCCACCGTCGCCCGCAGCTCTAATAGTTCCTTGTTGTGTTCTCTCACGGCGGCTACAGGCGTTGCATCGGCGGAGGGTTTTCCTGTCACGTCGAACCAGCTTAGGGCCATACTTCACTACGCCACCACTCGCATTAGCAATCGCTATCGGAGATCCGAATCACCTTCGATGTGCTCAGATCCTTATGTCGGCCGAGCAACTTCCTCGTCTTCGGCCTGGGTCACGATTCGCTCATGTGGGAATCGATTAATCCCGGCGGCACCACTGTGTTCCTCGAGGAGGATCCTAAATGGGTTCAAACAGTTCTCAAGGACGCTCCTCAACTTCAGGCGCACACTGTGTATTACCGTACGCATCTCAAAGAAGCGGACCGGCTTCTCTCTTCGTATCGGTCGCAGCCGGAGTGTTCGCCGGAGAAGGCGTATCTTCGTGGCAACGAGAAGTGCAAGCTGGCGCTCCACAATCTGCCGGATACAGTGTACGATAGGGAGTGGGATCTGATCATGATCGACGCTCCGAGGGGGTACTTCCCGGAGGCGCCGGGGAGGATGGCGGCGATCTTCTCGGCGGCGGTGATGGCGAGGAATAGGAAGGGATCCGGCGTGACGCACGTGTTCCTGCACGATGTGGATCGGAAGGTTGAGAAGATGTACGCAGAGGAGTTCCTGTGCCGGAAGTACAGGGCTAATGCCGTCGGGAGGCTGTGGCACTTTAAGATCCCGCCGGCGACAAACGTGACCCACCATAGTTCGTTCTGCTAGATTGCGCCGCCGACCAATGACGATGATATTTTTCCTGAAAAGCTGCCTGCCCTCCATCCACGGCTTCTGGGTTCGATTATTATTGTTATTTTTATTTTACCTATTTCGTAATTATTGAATTATCGTATTATTAATATTAATATATTATTAATTATCCTATTACTATAGGACCTTAGTTAAGAGGCTGTGTGGTAGCAATGAACAGCCAAAAATTTACAGCTGGGTTATTACTTTTTATACGTCGCTGTCTTCTTTTTTTTTCCTTCACCTTTAGGTTAGATTTTTTTTTTATTTTGCCGACTTCAGGAATCTGATATGTGAATATGATATGAGACTGTTGGGAATTTCTGTTGGCAAAAAGGTTTGCATGTTAGATATTATTGTTGGTTATCCTAGTTGCTTTATGAGAAAGGAGCTTACGAATTTTTAATGTTTATTTAGTTAGTCTGTTTGGGTAACCAAAATCCATTTCTGCGTTTACCGAGACAAAATTCCTCTCACATATTTATCTTGTAACCTGTCTCTGTTCTCCCAACGGGTTAGATGGTTTTGCATATTGGTTTTATGGATTTCGAAATGGATTTGTATCGATTTACGTGTACTGTTATCAAAGAAGCATATTATCCTGTTGTTTTCTTCTCTGATTTCTTTTAAATAATGTTATTGTTGCCTTTGGTCTTCAATCTTGAAATTTGGATTGTTTTAAATATTTAGAAAATGAGAAAACACAATTTTTGTAATTTTTAAAATTGTCACGAATAAATCAGGGCTATAAGTTGTCGCAAATAAAATTTATTTATTTTTCAAACTAAGTTTAGGAGGTCTTATCATTACAAGCGCTACTCTGTATTTGTACTCGTGTTAATGTTTGTAAAATGATTTTTGCACCGAAACCTAGATGAAAGTCTAAGGCAATTTTTGTGACAATGTTAAAAAATTTATATAGTTATCTCATACTAAGGAAGGATAAAAAATAGTTTTTAATGTTAATTCTGACATACCCAAAAACTTCTTTAAAAAATATATTGAAAAGTTAGTTTTAAATTGTTTAAAAATAAAAAATACGAGTTGAAAGAATTGCTTCAATGTTGAACCTAAAAAATTGAGGAAAATAAAAAAAATCTTTAAAGATAAATCGGGATTTTGAATATCTATAATCCTAAATTGAAATGTTTGACCAAACATAGATTTTAAAATGTTAAGGAAAAGATCATATTGCTTTGAGTTAAATGATCTTTCAAAACCAATTTTTATCATTGTCATTTTCTATTCCATTGTTGTTATTTAAATGAATACATTATTTTTATATCTTTTTTAGCAAATATCATATTTATTGTTTAATTTTCTACTCCATTATTGGCATTATCTATTCTATTATTATTCGAATGAATATATTATTTTCATATATTCTTTAGTAAGTAACACATGATATTCAAATAACTACTTTTTTCTATTCAAATGAAGTTCTCATTTTCAATTTATCCGAATATCGCCTTAAGATATCAGTTGAAATATGATATTTTAAAATCAATTTCCATTGTCATCATTCCCTTCAAATGAATATCTTATTTTTATATATTCTTCATTCATCAAGTATCACATATGATTTTCAAATGATCACTTTTTTCCACTCGAATGAAGTTCTCATCTTCAGCTTATCCGAATCTTTTACACGTATATTTCACTGGAAAATATTTGAAAGTGAAATATTAATTTGTATATAAAAAAGGTTCATTCAATTGAAGTGTAAATTTCACCAGAAAATATTTGAAAATAAAATATTCATTTGAATGAAGCATAATGCTCATTCGAATGAAGAAAAATTTCAGCTGATATTTTGAGGCCATATTCAAATAACCTGAAGATGAGAGAACTCCATTCGAATGTAAAAAAGGGTTATTCAAATATCATATGTGACACTTGATGAAGAATATATGAAAATAAGATATTCATTCGAATAACAATGAAATAGAGAATGACAACAATGGAGTAGGAAATTATAATAATAAAAATGTATTTTAAATTATCATATTTAACTCGGAAGCAACGCGGTCTTTTACCTAACTTTTTTGAAATCTTTGTTTAGTTCAACGTCCTGACTTTTTATCACAAAAATTTGAAAGCCTAGCTTACCCTTTTATAATTGGGTTAAGTAGCATTTTTGCCACGGAAGTACACGCGTTAGAGCACTGTGTATCCGAAAGTTTTCGCGGGACCAGATTCGCCACGGAAGTTTGTAAAACGAATAAATTTTCACCTGGGCCAACGGAAGCGTGACGGCCGTTTGCCAACTAGGATACACTGCCACGTCATCATCCACACCGTTTCACCGCTTTACATGTTAGTTTGCCAAATAGGATTTTCATTCGAATGAGGGGTGTGTATCATTCGGATGCCAAACCCAAACCTTTTAAAACCGAACACAGGGAACGCGGTTCATGAACTAATGTTTCCAAACCCTTTTTTTTAGCTACGGTTTAGAAAGTGATGACACTGATGTCATTTCGATGAGAACTATTCCACATTTGAATGCGTGACAGAACCCATTCAATGAATTGAAGTTAGAGAGACTCAATCGAATGAGTTGTTCACGTGAATCGAATATGCATTTCCAAGCTGTTTTTCAGATGTACGGTTTGGAAAGTGACATCGCTGAATCCATTCGAATGAGTTTTATCCTTAAATTGAAAGAAGGTATGTATTCGAATAAGTTCTTATACTTATTCGATTATGGATTTCTAAACCGCCGTAATCTTGCACGGTTTAGAAGGCGAGGACGATGCATCCATTCGAATTAGTTGTATCCCCCATACGAATGAATGGAAGAACCGAAGTTAGCGTGACTCCCTTGAATCAGCCATTCAACTTATTCGAATATGGACTTCCAAACCGTTGTCTCCAATACGGTTTAGAAAGTGTGGATGTTGAATCCATTCGAATTATATTTATCCTTCAATCGAATGAAGTTACCTATTCGAACAAGTTCTTTTACTGATTCGATACGACACATCCATTTGAATAGTTGTATCCCTCATTTGAATGAATTAAAGAACCGAAGTTAGCGTGACTCCCTCGAATCAGGCATTGAGCTGATTTGAATATGGACTTCCAAACCGTTGTCTCCGATACGGTTTAGAAAGTATGGACACTGTATCCATTTGAATTATATTTATCCTTCAATAGAATGAAGTTACCTATTCGAACAAGTTCTTCTACCGATTCGATTAAGGTTTTCTAAACCGTCGTATTCTAGCACGGTTTAGAAGGTGATGATGATGCATCCATTCGAATTAGTTGTATCCCTCATTCGAATGAGTGGAATAACCAAAGTTAGGGTGACTGTGACTCAATAGAATGAGTTCTTGAACTGATTCGAATATCGACTTCCAAACCGTTGGTCACATTTTCGGTTTAGAAAGTATGGACGCCGTATCAATTCGAGTGGCTTTACATTCATTCGAATTAAGTGATGGTTTAATTGATTGGCTCACTCAAATGAGTTCTTGCACTGATTCGATTAAGGATTTCTAAACCTCTTTATCCGAGTACGGTTTAGAAAGTGAGACGATGCATCCATTAGAATTTGTTGTAATCATTCGAATGAATGGAATTTAATGAGTATTTGAACTGACCTGATTCGTATAAGGTTTTTCCAAATCGTTGTTGACTTACGATTTAGAAAGTGTGGATGCTTAATCAATTGGAATGAGTTTTATTCTTCATTTGAATGAAGTGACGGTTTAATAGCATTGTTCATTCATTAGTGTTTAATAGCGTAATTTAGGAATGTGTAATTTTCTTGAATTGTTTATTGAGTTTTTAATCTATAATCTATTATACGCATGGCATTTTTTTTTGTTAATTTAGATTAAATAACATTGAAAGTGAGAAATAATCAATTCTTGAACACTCCAGGAGTTAGAGCAATATAATTAACAATATAGATGAAATATATCGAAACTGGAAAAGCAAAAACTGGTGAAAAATAATCAACTCTTGAACACTCCAGGAGTTAGAGCAATATCATTAACAATCCAGATGAAATACAATGAAACTGGAAAAGCAGAAACTGGTAAAACCTCGAGGGGCTAGTGGTATGGTAAACAACCTACATGGTGAAGGGTTGTCTCTCTTGCAGAACATTCTTGGTTTGTCGCAACCTCATGGTTTGCTTCATCTGATGAATTCCAGATACCTTCATTTTATGCAGCATGAGGTGACGTGGATTCATTTTCATTTGTCACATTCAACAGTACCATCTTTCCGTTGAATATGACAAAATTCAATCTCTACATTTCCCTCGGTCTGAGGCAACATTGCAATGAATCGAGGTTGCTGGTTGGGACAAATATCATGCAATTCATCATCTTCGAGTTGAAGCATTTTCTCCCTCTGGCTCTGTTGCTTCAATGTTTCTCACCAATACCGGTAGTGGACTGAGTAGAGCTGCCTTCTGAGTTTCGCCTTGTCATTGTTAGATGCTTAGGGAAGTTATATATAGTTCGTCGTAGGCATGTTTCTCAACTTCATCTGCGTTGTTAAGGGATTGGTCCCCTGTCCTCTGATTTCCATATAAAGGACACGACGAGTATAAATACCCTCTTTAACTTCTATTCTGATCGACTGAATGTCTTTCATAAGGAATCGGAGAAAGATACGACGATTTTTTCCAGGAAATCCCCAACGAAAAATATTTATGGAAATTTATGGTAACACAGATTTCGAAGAGAAGAAGGAATCGAGGAGGCAGATGGCCCAACTGCACTCGAGGCATTTAAACCGTTCACTTCTTAACCCGTTGTTTCACATTCTACACCTATGGATAGGGCTGTACAACGGGCGGGACGGGCTGGCCCGATGGCCAACCCTTAACTCAGTGCTAGCCCGTTTAAGCCCGGAATAAATGGGTTGGGCAAAACCCGGCCGGGTTACGGGCGGGTTACAGGCTAGCCCGTTAACTCTAAAAAAAACCTTCCCAGTCAGAGGGGAAGACGGGAAGGAGAGAAAAAATCACAGCATCTTCCGATAGTAATACAATCTAAAATGGGTTGCTGAAAAATCAAACAAATCCAGCAGCCATACAATCTAAAATGGGGAGCTAAAAAATCAAACAAATCCAACATCAATACAATCTAAAATGGGGAGCTGAAAATCAAATAAATCTAAGAAAAAAATGAAGATCATTCAGATATGAGATAGACGAAGAACATAGAAAGTGGCGGCGGACCTCTTAGAATTGTTCATCTTCAAAAATGAAATTTCCCTCGATTTCCCTATCCTCTACCTCCTAAGTTTAGCATTCACAGGCCATGGAACAAACTCATCGTCCAAATCAGCTCTTCAAAAGCTCACAGACCATATAACAGAGAAAGTGGTGGCGGATCTTGTGGGGAACGCTGTCACTATGGGCATCGTCTTCCCCTTCTTCTTCCAGCGCTTACTCAAAATCCATGACAAGCATGGCAGATCAGCTCTTCTAATGCTCCTCCGTTGAGGTTTCTTGTCGCAGCCCAGTCGTTCCCCCTTTACATCCTTGCCCAGTTGTCGCTCACCCATGTGATGCTTCGCCGCCGAGTGTAGAGACAGAGGTGGCTGGGGAGAGAACGGTATGGTGAGGATGAGGTGGTGAATGCCTGAGTCTGATTGCCGACTGGTGAGGACGAGCACACATGAGGATGAGTTCTTGAAAGAATGAACGGGAGGGTTTGAGACTAAAGTAAAAAAGAAAAGCTGGTGAGGAGATTGGGTGTGAGTGTGCGATGGTGAGGTGAATAACTTGATATAAAAAAATAGATGCTTAAAGCTGCTGCAGCGTGGAGTTGAACCCTTGACCCCTAACATTTGTTACATGCCTCTACCAAACAAGCTGGACAAACCAATGGTAATTGAATGAAAAACTATAAATATATATATATATAAAATATATACACATAAAACATATAAAATTAAATGGGCGGGCATGGGCAGCTCGAGGGTGTGCCCGTAGCCCGCCCGTTTAAGTGCAAAGCCTATCCCGTTTAGGGCCACCCGCGATGGGCCATTATTGGGCGGGCCCAAACTGGAAAATTCATTGGCAAGTTTAGGTGGGTCTAGTGGGTTCCGAGTCACTTACTCAACCCTACCTATGGAGATGAATTGAGAAGACATAGGAATCGAGGAGAAGGAATCTCTCTCATTCGAATGCCACCCTATGAGAGGGTCACTTTCTACACCGTATGTGAAACAAATGGTTTAGAACGAGCAAACCCTGAACATGCTTTTATATTCGAATGCATCAATGTACTTATTCAGTTGTATAACATTTCCCATTCTACACCGTGACTGATGCTAAGGTTTAGAAAGTGTCACTTTCTACACCGTATGTAAGACAAAGGGTTTAGAATGACATTTTTATTCGAATTCCACCATGTTCCCATTCGGATGTATAACGTTTCCCATTTTACACTGTGGCCATTGCTAAGGTTTAGAAATGATCAATTTCTACACCGTATGTGTAAAATAGGTTTACAACGAGCGAACCCTGAACATGCTTTTATATTCGAATGCCACAAATTACTCATTCGGATGTATAAGGTTATCCATTCCACACCGTGGCTTAATGCTAAGGTGTATAAAGTGTCACTTTCTACACCGTATGTGAGACAAACGGTTTAGAACGAACGATCCCTGAACATGCGTTTCTATTAGAATGACACCAAGTACTCATTCGAATTAGTCATGTACTTCATCTGAATTAGTTTTATGCCTCATTCGAATAAATGATATTCATTCGAATGTCATCATATTCATTAGATTAACTAACATTGATAATTCGAATAAGGTAAATGTAGTGCCTCGGTTAGATAGGCATCAAACTCACATTGATTAATTAGTTTTATGTTAATGTTAATATGGCGTTTCTATTCGAATGAGAAAAAGAACTCATTCGGATGTATCAGATTACTCATTCTACACCATGGGTGGTTTAGAAAGGGTCGATTTCTACACCATATGTAAGACAGACGATTTTAGAAAGATGGACACCTGAATATATATAGGACTCCTCGATTCCTGCTCTTGAAAATACAATCATAAATTTTATTATTAGGTGCATGGAAGCATAAATACAATCTTGTTACCTTTGAAGCATGGAAGCATAAATACAATCTACTGAACACCCTTTTCCCATTTTCAAGTGCCTCTTTGCTCAACTCGATTGATATATCAGATCCAGGATTATAGATCTTCAGTTCATTGCAATACGCTTCCAAATTATTGAACTCATCAATATAACCCCTTTCCAACTCTTCCATAATGAGCCTCTTTGCCCTCTTGCACTTGTATTTGCTCACATTCAGTTTCAATTCAATCTCGACATCTTTCTTCATGTCTGCAACTCTATATTTCAGCCTCTCTTGAACCTTCCTCCTGAAATACGCCGCCAGCCACTTAACTGTTGCCCTAGGGTTCTTAAAAATCCTACTGCAACTGTGCTCCAATAACAAAGTCTTGACTACCAGACTCAGGTTTGACCCATCTTTCGAAGCATATAGGACAAACGGGCATCCCTTTTGACATTTGGCCTGAACTCTCCATGGCTTACTTTTAACAAGCCTCAACTTCACTCCTGCTTTTATGCCATAGTCATTTATTGCACGAACAAGCTCATTTTTATCTGCAAATGTCTCACCAACCATGAAAAAGGACCTCGACCCAACAGTATCTTCCTGGATCCTCACTTCTATTGGAGGCCCATTAATGTCATATATGTCAAACTCATCATCTTCGTGATCACTGCCATCATCACCCACATTTGTCGACACCAACTCACCTGTGGGGCTTACATGATCATCTTCATCGTCACTGTCATCATCACTACTGTCACCCCCACTACCACCGCCTTCACTTGTCAGATCCTCACTATTGTCACTATATCCATCATTTTCTCCATTATCATGATCTACCGTACCGATTTTCACTTCTGCTTCCTTCTCCCCAAATTTGATAGTGAAATTGCTTGAGTAAACAACCTCAGCTCTTAAACTCTCTAAAAACCCAAAATCCTCATCACTAACCACTTTCCCAAGCACGATAGCACTATCCCCACCACACACCATCCAAGCTTAATCCTACGTTAATTTCTATTACTCAGAATAGAACGGGCAATGAAGTTTTGAAACATGCCTCAGACCGATCTCTTTGATGTTGCTTTTTCATGGGCACAACTATCACTGCACGTTTCATAGTACGAACACTTTATTGGTTGTGAGGATGATATTTGGTGACTTGTATGGTGACATGTAGAAATAATGCCACCTGTCATGTTTTAAACACTTAAACACGTTTCGCTCTAACTTCATTTCGTTTATTCATTTGAATGAGGTATGAAACTAATTCGAATGGATAGGGCGTCCTAACTTTCTACACCGTACTAAAAAAATGGTGTAGATATAATTATCAGAATCACCTCAGGAACTAATTCGATTGAGATGCGCTAACTTCATCTCGTCTATTCATTCTAATGAGGGATAAAACTAATTCGATTGGATGAAGCGTCCTCAATTTCTACACCATTTTTCATGAACAACGGTGTAGAAATAATTTTTCAAATCACCGTAGGAGTTCATTCCGTTGAGATGCGCTAAATTCATTTCGTCTACACATTCGAATTCGAGATAAACACATTCGAAATGAATAGTCCTCATTTTCTACACCGTACTAAAAAACAACGGTGTAGATATAATTATTTGACCAACGTCAAGAACTCATGGCTTCATCTATTCATTCGAATGAGTGATATAACACATTCGAATGGATGCAACGTCTTTACTTTCTAAACCGTATAGTATTCGAATCAACCCAATAACTTATTCCACTGAGTGCCTCTAACTTCAGTTCGGGGGAACGAATTCATTCGAATGTATACAAAATATTCGAATGAATGAAACGTCATCACTTTCTAAACCGTAAAAGTGAACAACGATTTATAAAGTTTTATTCGAATAAGCTTAAGAACGAATTCGATTGAGTCACTTTCTAAACCGTATTTCATTTACTACGGTTTAGAATTTATTATTCAAATCAGGTTTACCCTTTATTCGAATGGATTCAGCGTCCACACTTTTTAAATCGTATCGGAGACAATGGTTTGGAAGTCCATATTCGAATAAGCCCAATGCCTGATTTGAGGGAGTCACACTAACTTCGGTTCTTCCATTCATTTGAATGAGGAATACAACTAATTTGAATGGATGCATCGTTCTTGTCTTCTAAACCGTGCAAGATTACGGTGGTTTAGAAATCCATAATCGAATAAGTATAAGAACTTATTCGAATGCGTACTTTCTTTCAATTTAAGGATAAAACTCATTCGAATGGATTCAGCGATGTCACTTTCCAAACCGTACATCTGAAAAACGGCTTGGAAATGCATATTCGATTCACGTGAAGAACTCATTCGATTGAGTCTCTCTAACTTCAATTCGTCGAATGGTTTCTATCACGCATTCGAATATGGAATAGTTCTCATCGGAATGAGATTAGTGTTGTCACTTTCTAAACCGTAGCTTAAAAAACGGTTTGGAAACATCAATTCATAAACTGTGTTTCCTGTGTTCAGTTTCAAAAGGTTTGGGTTTGGCATCCGAATGATACACACCCCTCATTCGAATGAAAATCCTACTTGGCAAACTAACATGTAAAGCACTTAAACGATGTGGATGATGACGTGGCAGTGTATCCTAGTTTGTAAACGGCCGTCACGCTTTCAATTTATTTCTTATTTATTCAAATTAATTAAAAATGTATAAGAAAATTAATTAATAATTTATACATTTTTACGTGACCGGTAAGTTGAACCATGTTGTACAAGTAATATTACCCATATTAATTTCACAAAAAAAACACCTCCCTATATTAAAGGCCACCAGCGGTTACTTGTTAGTGCATATTCATGATTTTTTTTGCTATGTCACATTTTATGATATTTGGACTGAAATTGAATCTCAGTGAGTCAAAGATTTGCACATTTTATCCTGATGATGCCTCAAATAAGATTAGTTTTAATATGTGGATACTTGTGTTGTATTTTAGAAAAATTGATACTCATATTTATTATTCTCTAAACAGTGCAAGTGCTAAGAATAGTGCAAAATGTGATGAACTATATAGATAATAAAACTTAAATATATGTGTTGTGTTAATTCCCTTTTCCCTTTTAGTTATTAACTATTACCAATTAATTAATTAATTAATGTAGGATATAATCGAAAAGTTAACATAACTAAATGTATGGTGTAATTTGAAAGTTGATATTATTCCTAAATATAAAACATATATACCATATTTATTATTTCCACTCCAAATTATTTATTTTTAAATACTCTCTCGTCAACAAGATGATGGATTCTTCTTTTTGTAACAATGAAAATAAAGATAATACTAAATAAACGTATCTTAAAATCGTATTTATTATAACTAATTAACATAGTTTAATCTCTTAACCTCATCAAACTAGGATTCGTATTTTCTTGGGAAATTTAGTCGTAGGTCTCAAATAAGCAAATCATTTAAGGAATGGTCCAATGGAGAAAAATATTTAATAAGAGGTTCCAATTGATAACATGATGTCATTGTATTGACAACATTATGCGCTGTGTTGACAACACCTCATGTTGTCAATTGGACCTCTCATTAAATATTTTGATCCATGGGACCATTCCTTAAATAACTTGTTTATTTGGGACCTAAAACTAAATTTCTCTTTTTTTGACACATTTCAATATTCTAAAAATGATCCAGCCGATCTGATCCAATCTATAATTATGTTTATTGGATATATTGATCTATATTTTTCTAGTTCGTTGTATAGTTGGAATATATTTTTATATCCTTTTCCCTTGAGGTGTGTTTGGTTTGAAGGGAAAGAAAGGGTAGAATAAGGAATGACAATGGAGGAGATCACCTTATTTAGTTTCGTCGAAGGAGAGGTGTAAGAGAGCATTTATAAGGTTCCCTTCTTTGATTGAGGAGGGGAGGGAAAAGGTTGTAGTACTTTACTTTCTTATCCTTACATATTAAATTATATTTTATATAAACTAATTCATGCATTAACTCTAGTTAATGAATGAATTAAAATTTTTATTTACAATAAATAAATAGTATTTTAAAATGGAATAATATTTCTACTTATAATTGTATTTTTCCTTTTTATTTATAATAACACATTTTAAATTACTATTATAATAATACCTTTATCTTTGATCATATTTTTATTTTAAATTTAATAATAGATTTTATCTATAATAACATATTCACACTATAAATTACTTTATAATAGTATATCCTTGTAGTGATATTTTCTATTAATAATAACATATTTTAAATTATAATTTTATATAATTTTTATTTTAAATTAATTTTGGAATAACATATTTTTTATTTTATTTAATATTCTCTGAAATATGGTGTTTAAGAATTCCGTAGTATATTACTATTCAAATGATATCTCATCTTGGTTAATTAATTAATAAATTAATTTTCTAGATCTATATTTTTTATAATTAAATTTTATTAAGTATAGAATAGTTGTCTATTCATCAAATCTTTAGAATTATTATAGTTTGATAATTTATATTTATTATTATTCTATCTTGTGGTATTCTATATGGTTTTACTGTATTTATAAAATCATTTCCTAATAATATTTTATTATTTATTATTTCTTGTTTCATATCATATAATTTTTGTTCCATGGGTTTCGCTAATTCTAATAATCTATCTAGTTAATGAATTAATATTTTTATTTATAATAAATAAATTTTATTTTAAAATGGAACAATATTTTATTTAGAATTGTATTTTTCATTTTTATTTATAATAACACATTTTAAATTAATTTTATAGTAATAACTTTATCTTTAATCATATTTTTATTTTAAATTTAATAATAGTTTTTATCCATAATAATATATTTACACTATAAATTGCTTTATAATAATATATTTTTCTAGTGATATATTCTATTTATAATAAAATATTTTTAATTATAATTTTATAATGGTTATTTAAATTGATTTTAGAATAACATATATTTTATTTTATTACAATATATTTCTTAATTATAATAATTTTTCCTTACGATATTAATGAAATAATGGATAAGTTATAGGAGCAAAAGTGTCATAAAATTTGACCACTCTCTAAAGAAAACCCCAATTTGTAGGGAACCAAAATGGGTAAAGGTTATGAGTGAATGGTTAGTTTTGGGAAATTTACCATCAGGTCCCAGTAAAAAGACTTAATGAACAAAATGTTCTAAAAATTGGTAAAATTACCATAAGATTTTAGCGGTAGCTGGTTGGGTTGTTATTGACGGCTGTTGAGGTTGTTAATGACAACTGTTGGGGGAATTAATAACAAAAAGGTCCCAAGAGTTTGTCATGCAATTGTTATTAACAATCTCAGAAGTTATATTAACTATAGTCGCTGCTTTCATTAACAACCTTAGCAGTTGGAATCTAATAGTAATTTTGCCAATATTTAAAAATTTTTATTCATTAATTCTTCTTGTTAGAACCTGATGGTAAATTACCCTTAATTTAGTTTTTTTAAATTAAACGAGGCGAGGTGGCCATTTCCCCTTCCTTTCTATCCCCACCCCTCTAACCAAACATATGATGATGTATAACAAATTTATTTTATTCATATTAAAAGTAACATGGATCTTCCCATAAAAATGGTTTTACAGAATCCAAAATAAGTATATGAGAGAAGTTTTATCTCAACTTATATAAAAGTGCTTTTAAAAGTTTAACAAATACGCATGATTTATAGGGGAGTTGATAAAAAATAACATTCTCTCTCCCCTTCCCTCGCTCTCTTTTTGTTCCCTCCAATTTTGGGGTTTGGGAGGGAGCCAAAATATTAGACTAAAATGTCCATGCCATATTTTAGTTATCCCACCCAATACCCTTCCCTTACGTCTTTGGCTTCTCCTTAGCCCACTTGACTGCACCCTCGCCAGCACAATCATCATCAGATACCATCCCTCACTATGGTTTAGACCAACTTTGAGGCAATAAACTGCAGCTACGGTGGTGGTAATTTGAGTTGTTATTACGAAAGCTCTACCGTTGGTTTCATGAATCTCCAGAATTTAACGAACAAACACTCTCAATACCTCATGTGGTCAAAATGGTAGAGGAATTAAGTAACAATTCCGACACAAGTGCGACGACAACGGTCTCTTTGGAGGTTGAGATGATTGACATCGGATGGTGGTTGGAAGAAGAGTGTTAGTGTTCCAGACATGCTAATTGCATGAGACTAAAATTGCCAATTGATAGAGGTATCCGCCAGGGGGACCCCCTCTCCCCATACTTATTTGTACTAGCAATGGAAAAGCTGACACATTTAGTGGCTGATGTTGTTAGCAGCAAAAAGTGGAAGCTCATCAAGATAGGAAGAAGGGGTGTAAGTATCTCACACCTCCTCTTTGCGGATGATTTACTCCTTGTCAGCGAAGCAAGTGAGGAATGTATGAGCAATGTGCTGGATTGCATGGACATTTTCAGCAGTATGTCAGGAGGGAAATTTAATGCACAAAAGACTGCAATATATTTCTCCAAAAACGTGCCAAGAGAGAAGCAGAATATCCTCTGCAGTCAAAGTGGATTCAGAAGGGTAGAGGAACTAGGGAGATACCTGGGAGCCCATATTACACAAGGAAGGCGCACTAGAAGCAATTTTCAGGGCTTGCTAGATAAGGTGCAGAGGAAATTGAGTGGTTGGAAGAGCCAAACTTTGGCTCTAGTAGGTAGACTGACCTTAGTGCAAGCTGCATCATCTCAAATATCATATTTCCAAATGCAACATGATCACATCCCAGTGGGGATCTGCAAGGAGATAGAAAAAATGCAAAAGAATTTCATCTGGGGGCAGAAGAGGGGAAGAGAAAAATCCATGCTCTAAGCTGGGATAATCTATGCAGACCTAAGAAGAAAGGAGGCTAAGGTTTAAGGAGTATACGGGAAATGAATGAAGCTATGCTAAGGAGGGTGGGCTGGAACCTATTAATTAGCAAAGCCAACCTTTGCTCAGAAGTGCTAAAGGCAAAGTATGGTAGGGGAGCAGATTTCCTCAGAGAATGCCAAGCAAGGAAAGTTGACTCAGTGCTATGGAAGAATATAGCTGCTTTATGGCCGGATCTTACCAACAATGTAGCATGGGAAGTAAGAAGTGGAGAGAAGGTTTTGTTGTGGAAAGATGAGTGGCTGAAGGGAGAGGGGATTTTGTTGAGTAAACGTTTAGGGGGCACAGAAGAACCGAACTGGAGCATGACTGTGAGGGAGGCAAAAGGGGCAGATGGTGATTGGAATTGGAGATGGCTAAATAAAGTTATGCTAGAGCAGGTGGTGCAAAAGATTCAAGCTCTACCCCCTCCATGTGAGGATGATGGAAAGGATAGGCTGATATGGAAAGGGGGATCAAGTGGCAATTACTCAGTAGCTAACATGTATGCAAGGAGGAAAGGAGTGCATAAAGCAGATGAAAACCATATCTAGGACCAAATATGGAGCCTACGGACCACACGAAGAGTCCAAGTCTTCTTATGGTTGGCTACACATAACAGGCTTTTGACAGCGAAGAGGAGAAGTAAGCTGATAGGGAGTGATCCAACATGCAAGAGATGTGGAACTGCTGAGGAAGATTTAATACATGCACTAAGGGACTGCACAGTAGCTGAAGAAATATGGAGAGCCTTGACAGCAACCGATTATAACGCTAGTTTTGCTTCAGGTAAGGGAAGGGAGTGGATAGCTGACAATCTGCAGAAGGGAGGGCAATGGAGCATAATTTTCAGTATAAGCTGTTGGTGGCTATGGAGATGGAGGAACCTTAGCCTGTTTGAGAACAATTTCAGAATGTCTGATCAGCCAGAGTCAATTACAAATATGCGTAGGAGTCCACTGCGGCCTTGGGAATGTATGATGCGCTGGGCCTAGCTAGGAGCACAATTAATATTAAATGGAACTTTCCACCTAATGGCTGGGTGAAGCTCAATTTTGATGGAGTAGCCAAAGGGTGTCCGGGGAGAGCAGGGTGTGGGGGAACACTAAGAAGAGATGACGGAAGATGGATAAGGGGATACATGAAAAGAGTTGGAACTTGTGAAGCAATAGAGGCAGAGATTTGGGGAGCAGTTCATGGACTCCGCATCGCACAGGATATGGGAATCACTAAACTAGTAGTGGAAGAAGACTCAACCACAGCAATCAATATGCTTCAAGATGTATGGAATGGAGAAAGCACACATAACAGGATCTTAAACAATTGGGCGAGGACATGGAATGTTAACATGTCGCTGAAGTTTGTACATACTTACAAGGAAGGCAACTCTGTTGCCGACCTGTTAGCTAACATGAGCTTAGAGGAAAACTTTGATTTGCGAATTTTAGATGAGCCCCCTCAGCAGATGAGGCATTTGTTGTATAGGGACTATATGGGAGTTACAACCCCAAGACTGGTTAGAAGTGATTAATATAGTAACATGGGCTAAAGCCCCTATCTTTACCAAAAAAATAAAATAAAATCGCCAAATGATAACAAGCCGAGTATTGGTACTGTTGCATGGAAGGATTCACGCGGGATGGGTATTTGGTCAAAAGTGGTTACCTAAAAGGTCAATGTGCTTGAATGGGTATTTTTAACTTAATGATGTATAAATGTGGATTGACATTTTAGTGTAATGAGCACCATAAATTCATCAACTTTGATATTTAAATATTTAATCAAGTGAACACAGTTAGACCTTAATAATTGTTTTAATTAAGTAAATATAAGGAGATATTAATTTTTACGAGCGAAAAATAATTTAAATAAACTGTATAGGTTAATAAATATAAATTAACATGTAATGATAAAATGGTAAGTTGATTATTAACTTCTATCTCTTCCCCTCCTAAACCAAATAAAAGTTAATTAAAAATTCTTCTTCTTCCTTTCCCTCTAACTGAACCAATGTAATTTAGGGCTTGTTTGGAAGCTATTTTGAAAATAGCTTTTACAGATTCCGAGGCAAAACCTAGGTTTTGAAGAATATATTTTGGAAAATAGCTTTTACAGATTTCGAGGTAAAACCTAGTTTTGAAAAGTAATTTATGTTTGAAAAGTTATTAACTTTTATGGATTCCGAGTCAAAAAAGTAGGTAGGAAAGAAGAAAGGGAAAGAATGAAAAGTAGGAAAGAGAAAAGAGAAGAGAGAAAAAGTAGGAAATGTGAAAGAGAAAGAGAGAAAAAGTATGATAGATGAAAGAGGAAAGAAGAAAGAGAAAAAAGTAGGAAAGAGAGAAAAAAGTATGAAAGATAAAACCTAGATTTTAAACAGATATTTTGTAACTAAAATAGTTTTTCAAAAAAATTTTTATGTTAAAATAAAATTTAAATTTTAAAGTAAAAATTAGATTTTGAAGCTAAACAGGTAAACATGCCCTAAATACATTTTAATCCCTTATCCTACACCCCTATCCATATTTTCCTTTTCCCTCCCATCAAACCGTGAGAGAGAGAGAAAAAAGTGATTGGTACCACCAAAAGTCACACGCGAAGAGGGTGAGTGAAGTCAGGAACCTGGCAAGCAATAAAAGGCAGTGACGTGGCAGAAGAAAAAGTACGCTCAATTCACTTCAGGACGTACGACTCTCTCTCTCTCGTTTTGCTAATAAAACCTTGACAAATGGTCAAATTTTAGTTTGGAATGAGCCATGGAATTGATCATTCCAGTAAACTCAACTCTGTCGGCGAATTTTTTGAAATAGGGTGGGGAAGTACTTTTAAATAAATTAAATTAGATATGTAAATTAAATTATTTTATTTTATAAAAAATACAGTTAAAATTACATTTAAACCAAGTAAACAATGCGATCTGTGAGTTCAGTATCTTTGAACAAGGACAAGTTGAATCAGTTGGCGCGGTGTGGTCAATCCAGAAACAGAGACGTCAGCGTATACGAAAGCTTGATCCACAGAACAGAACTAGAGGATTGATTCGCATTGGAAAAAAAAAAAAGACATGATCGTACGTTTGACTGAGTGCAAGTAAAAGATCTGATTTTGTGTGAAAGATAATCGTCGTTGTTTGGAAAAGCTTTTTTAATGTTTAAAAATATATTTGACAGTATTTTTTGTAAAATGAGATAATCTTCTCCATATATTTACTCGATTTACATAAAAGTATTTCTCTATCGTATTTCCAAATGGCCTATTAACTTTTGGTACATGACAAACGATTTCAACTGTGTTGACTTGTTTACTGTGGACAGACTCTTCACCCTTTGAAAGGCTCAAATTTGCATCAACACTCTCTCTCTCCCACACATACTATGAGTTTGGGTGTAAAGTTGAAAATAATTTTTACATATTTTGAAGTAAAACCTAGGTTTTGGATAATAGATTTTGAAAAATAACTTTTATAGATTTCAAGGCAAAACCTATGTTTTGAAAAGTGATTTCTATTTGTAAAGTTATTAGCTTTTACGGATTCCAAAGAAAAAAGTGGGTAGGAAAGAGGAAAGTAGGAAAGAGAAAGAAATAAAAAGTAAGAAAGATGAAAGAAGAAAAAATAGAAAAGAGAAAACCTAGGTTTCCAAATGAGGTTTTGTAACCAGAATAGCTTTTGGAAAAAAAATTTTGTTTGAAAAAAACTTCGGTTTTGAAACCAAATAGAATTGGTTGCCAAACAAACCCTAAGATTTCACTTGATTCAAGTAACGTGGGACTCTATGCAAACTATTGCAGCATCAACTTTACATCTTTGAACCATGTTAATATAATCACAGCAAAGAAGAATTCTCTCACTAATCTTCTTGGACAACGACATTAAGATGCTGCTTAAATCATCTTCCACTCACTTCCTTTGCAAAAACACAAATGACTTTTTGTTATGTATGGAGAGTTACGTAGAATGAAACCGCATGAATTCCCATCGGTGCATCATATGCATTCATTACGCCATGAAAGAAAAACTCCTGAAACCTATTCAACAGAGAGAGAGAGAGAGAGATGTTTATGCAGTGTGGAATATGAAAGGCCTGCAATTTATGCATATTTTATGGATATCTGTATAATATAACGGGTCTATTTAGGAATACGGTATGATAAGTAACTTATTTGTATAAGGACTTATGGAGAAGTAAGATTGAAAATAAATCAGATTGTAAAAGTTATTTGTGTTTAGAAAAACGGTGGAAGAAGTGACTTATTTGTAAATGCTCATGATTTCAGCTTGTTGGCAGAAACAACTTATTCCCACAAGCAACTTATTTCCATAAACTTTTCCAAACAGATAAAAAATATGAACAGTAACTTATAAGAACTTTTGGCACTGTGCAACGCACTTATGGAGATTAAACTAAATATTTATAACAATGTTCACATAATTCAACTAAATATAAAAAGAATTTGAGGGGAAAAATCAAACCATATGAATTAGTTTATACTAAACTAACAAAACATCAATACATGTTTACGTGCATAATAAGAATAAAGAGATTGGAAGAGGAAGAGGAGAGGATGAAACAACTTAATTTATAATATTTTATAAGTATTTTCCGACAAATTTTAGGGAAATCAATATTTTTCTTGTAAAATCTGAAAATTATCCCTCATAGGAGTTATTAGTAAGGAGAGTTCGGTTGGTTAAGAAGTTTTTTCATTATTTAGGACTACTAAGTAAAAAAAAATTATTGCTTTAGAAATATGTTACATCATAAACATATGAGAGGCTTGTATAATAAATATCAGAATGAATAACAAATATTAAAAAAGAAAGGTAAAACATGTGCATCCAGCCATTTCTTTCACTCCACCATCTATCTAATGCCAAATAAAAAAAAAATATAAAGTTAGAAGACGTGTATTGGCTTCAAAAATAAAAACATAGAAAAAGGATTCAAATCAATAATTCTGAAACTAAATAAATGTGAGAAGAAAATTACAGATTTATTCAGACGGGACACGCCTCTAAGCATAGAAAATTTAACCCAAAAGATAACAAGAAAAAATAATCTTTTTAATTTTAATTCACTCATAATTCAATTCTTATAAATTTAACTTGGTTGCAACTTAGTTTCTGAACTTTAATTCATTGCAATTTTCACCATTATATGATTTGGTCCACAAGCTTTGTTATATGATTTTATTCTCTAAAACATATATACTACCACGCTATGAAGTGGTTAAAACGGGTTAATATGCAAAGTTGTTCCAGAAATTTGTGCTTATGATCAATGTTGCTCTGAAAGTTTAAAGTGGAGCAATATTATCTCTTATCGTTAAAATGTTAGTAGTTAATATCAATTTTCTAATGGATGAGACAACATTGTTTTGTTTTAAAACTTCCAGGCAACATTGCTCCTAACAAAACTTTCGAGACAACATTGCTTCTGAGTGATAACTTACTGAGTAAATTGACAATTTAACCCCAATTAAAATAACCGGGATTAAGTTGTGTTGAACCAATGAAGAAATGAGTAAAGCCAAGTATCAACAAACACTTGTTGGATTGGTAAGGTCGTCCAACCAGCATGCACAGAGTTCGGGTTTAAGATTTGGATTTAATAGCGTTAAACCTTGTTGAAAGATTTTACCACCCAAAGAATCTTACAAATACTCAATTCAAATTAATCGGTTGCTCGGACATAATAGCATTCTGAAAAAAGTGCCGGATAACGAACAGTAAAGAAATTGAGAGAGAGAGAGTTTCCTACACATAGCTGTCGCGCTTTCAACTGAAGCAATGAATGAGGAATAATACCATTCACGAAAACTTATTTGGTTTGAAAGGTTCACAGGGCAATGTCCCTTTCGAAGGCTCTGATTTTCAGTCTAATTCTAATAGGAAGGGATTACGATATTGAAGTTTAAAACTTGAAAGCTACATTCATTTTTCATCATAAACATGGGACCAGTCCCCCTTATCCCAAAGTTCATTTATTCCATCAAAGTGTTTGACAAATTCTCTACTCCATTAGCACTCCATATTTCTTCCGTCCTTATTTTCTTACCTTTCTAAGGAAAAAATAAGTACGCAAAGATAGATATAAAGAGTTGATTGATAACCCACAAGACCATGAGATTAAATCTAACTGTTTATGTTATAATGTAATTGACGGACAATTTGTAAGCAACTTTGTAAATATTCTTTGGGTTCGGAAACATGTTTTGCCCTTGATGAGACCTCAGAACAAAACTTTATTGTATAAAAAAGGGAAATTTATTAGGAGGTCCCAAATAAAAAATTTATTTAACGAATGGTCCAAATTTTCAAAATATTTATCAAAAGGTCCCATTGACAACATGAGATGTTGTTAATACAGCGCATGATGTTGTCAATGTATAGGACCTCATGTTGTCAATGTAACCTTTTGATAAATATTTTGAAAATTGGGACAATTCATTAAATAAGCTCCTTATTTAGGACCTCCTAATAAATTTCCCCATAAAAAACACAAGCCAAAGAGACGACCATTCATGCGTTAGGTGAGAATTATTCTCTCTCTTTCAGTTTTATTCTCCATCTAATGCCCCACTTATTTTAAATTTCAATTATATCCATTTAATGCCCTCCATTTACCAAAAATATTACTCCATTGGAACTAAATAATGATTATATCTTGAAATTTCAAATAAGACATTCTTGGGAGCAAACTGAAAGTTCAAATTAGGACAAGTAAATAGCGATAGAGAAAGTTTTAATGAGATCTAACGTTTTAAATTGGATCTTATATTAAATACTAAATTCTAATACAATCTAACTTGTCTCCTTCAATCCTTTTTGCCGCCATAGATATACCACTTTTTTTCTTTGCCAACATAAACGTACCATTCTAATCTTGCTATAAATCACCTTATAAGAAATAGATGGTCTTTACTGTAAGTAAACAAAAGAGATATTAATTACAATGTTCTAAGATTGCCTCTGTTTAAAATCTTATGAATTGAAATTTCTAGGACTTCTTATATATGACCCATACCATTAAATATGAGCAAAGTTAAAAGCTTACTTTATTTTCAGGCAAAGTCATTTAACCACCCCTCCTTAGTTTTAATGAGACGATTAGTGATGCTCCTTCCAATCTCTATGATATTTTCAACCATCCACGAGAATCGATGAGGTGGTTAATACATTAAATTTGTATAAAAATTAAAAAAAATCAGAATTTACCTATATTTAAAATCATGAATTACATTGAAACCTTAGATAGGTGCAACCTTGGAAAAACTATAATTAATACCTAAGATTTTGAACATGAACACTAATTCCCTTTAAGAAGTATCATATAATAGGAACCAGAGGAATATGCCCTCCGTTTCTAATTATCTTATCCACATTTTTGAATCCCTCCATTTGTTTTTATAACATCCACTTTGGGGTTGTTTGAATATTAAATACATTTTCAACAACATTATTGAAAAATATTAATTGCTTCATATATTTTGTAAAATGGATTGAAAATAGAATCATGAAAAGCATCTAGAAGGTGACCACGAGTAATCTAACAATCAAAGAAGATCCAAGTGGAGCTCACTGACTGATATGTATGAGCGAGGAAAATAATTCAAATATGAAGCGATTTCCAATCTCAAAGTAGAATTTAAAGAAGGTAATCATGTCTGTTACTAGTAACAACAGCATTGTTACCATATATATATATGTATGTTCTTAGTCACGAATGGTAACAAGTTACATAATGAGCAAATACAAGTGATTCATGGGTTAGACAGATAAAATCAAGCTAACTATTGTTGATGATGGACGAAAGACAGCAGATCTAGCCATTCATTCACATATAACTCCAGCCATTTATATCCTTTTAATTTTGCTTCTCCCTTTCCATTCTGGTTTTTTTTAAAATAATAAAGATCATTTCCCAACTTCTAGATAAATATCTTCTAAACAAATGAAATAAACGGCTCAATCTGTTTATATGTGAATAAAAAAAAAGAAGCTAAACCTGTCATAATGCCTGCACACAGTGAACGATCCTAGTCCCTGTAGCATACATACATCGCCATCGGAGAGAGACTGGCATTCTATACAAAAAGAGCCTGACGGATTATAAAAAGTATTTCATCCGTTCATCTCTCCTCATGGCATTATAGACTGCTTGCACCTGAAAAATGCAGTAAAATTCTATGTCAACAAATGTTCAGGAAGCCTCCTTCACACGAAGACTCAATCCACGATACGAGAACTGATCATAGAAATTTTTTATTAGATCTAATTTTCGGTGAAGGTAGGCGAAAATATATTTGCAATATTTCCTTTTTCTGGCGAGTAACAGGGTTTTTCCCTTGCTAAGAATCACGTTATGAAAAGTTAAAGTATATGAAAATACATTTAAAAGTTAAAGTATAAATATTTAAAAGACATAAAGACCTGTTCGCTGGAAATAACTTGGATTGGCCCAATATTTACAGATACATATTTGCCCCTTGATGAAACCTTCTGCTTCACACGTTCCTGAAACAAACATGTATCATGCACATCAGACACCATTTGGGGAAACGAAACCCCTTTAATAAGCAAGTGTATGGGTGTGAATTAGCATGGGATACAAAATCATTTTTTTTGGGCCAAAGATACAAAATCATATTCAAGATGGGTAAATAATGCAACATTAAACACTTTTCATGTGACAAAAATGGTAATCAAAACATGCTGTGGTGGTATCCATGATGCTCTACTGATAAAATTTAATTAAATTTGGCAAGATACTACATATGGTCAACACTGTGTAAGAAACTAGCATTTAGTTCCCTTTTGCAATTTCTCAATGCCAGCTTTCAGTTCTGACAGTGCTCTTGTAAGTAGCAATCTAATTCACTGGAAGCGTTCTTCTCCCACCTGGTAGAAAATAATTACTACCTCGCTTTTATCTCAAGTACTATTCTCCACTTACCAAGTGAATGGTTTCCTAGAAGCAGGTAAGAGGCCTCATTGCCTCACCTAACCTGTCCCAACTGTCCTGGGTGAAATGAAGCTGAAATACAATTAGTGGCTCACTGCCCACCAGAATATTTGATTACCGATGTAGAGCAAGGAAGTATGGCATCCCCCAATGAGTTAAAATGAGATGTTCTATGAAATACTTAAGTGGGTGGGTTCTTCCACTTTAATAGCTAGGTTTTGGGGGAGGTTTCTCCATCTTCCAAGAGTGCCCATCAATATACAAAGTTGGTTGGTGATCAGCAAATTTTGGAAAGTGCAATCTGGAGGGTCCTGATAAGGGGAGAGTTCAGACCAGTGAGGAAGTCAGGTGTCATCAAGTGTAACCATCAGGATGCTTCAAGGGAGGCCAATTGATGATGACTAAGTAACATAGTACAGAATGCTCTATAGAATGCTTAATTTAATCGGCAGTCTTATCACAATAGCTAGCTTTTTGGGAAGGTTTCTCATTCAACTTGGATACCCACCCATTATCTTACGGAATCAGGTTACCTTGCAAAGCTTAATGAACCAGTAAAACCTTCAATTCATTCACAAGGCAGCAACCAATGCATTCTAACCTTTTGCTGATTCGTATGTAAATATAGCTGATCAAGGAGCCTTTGTGTATGGATGTTTGTAGGTGCGAGGGTAATCATGTCTTATACCATTGATGTTGATGGGATTCAATTTTAGCGCCATAAGGATAAAAAAGAAAACCCCCAAATAAAGCACACATCAGAAGAAGGTTTTAGGGACCTTATTAGCTGCGTTTGGAAACATGTTGGGGAGCCCGTTTTGGCTCCCCAAACCCATTCTCATGCAAGCCGAGACAAAATTCCTCTCACATAAAGTACCTCGGAATCTGTGTCCGTTTTCCCAACGGGTTTCCAAACGAAGCCATTAGCAGCTCAACAATAAACTTAAGGTTCTTTTTGCAGCAAGAAGTCCAAAAACCCTCAAGTCAGATTCCTCGATCATGCAAATACTAGGCCATGATTAATCACTTTCCTTGTCAATGCAAAATAAATATATGATATCTAATTCGATTTCACAATCAAAGCTCAAGCTCCTGCCTCAACCATGAAGATAAAAAAGGCAAATTACCATACTGTTGCTTAGCAGCTTGACAAATTTAGTAGTTTAACAAGTTTTAACAGTCAAACACATGCAATCATGTAAGCCAGAACCTTATGACTAGAACAGCAGCCAAACTATCAAAAGTTGCACCTAGTCAGAGAAAATTGACATTGAAAATAGGGTTAAGGCAAGCCAAGCTAATAATTAAGTAGGTATTAACCGTAACAATTGGCACGACCATTTCACCTTGAAATGCTATTGCCAAGCTCAGCAAACAATAGCATGTTATCCACAAATGAATACCACAGAATTCAGGAGCAAGCCAAGTCATTCAAAAGTCAGATTGAAGGAAAAAAAAAGAGAGAGAGAAAAGCACTTATAATTCACACACCGAGAAAATCACTTATAAATCACACACCAAACCCTTGAAAATTTCAAAACAAGTTAGTATATGGTCGTTGAACAAATGTTTGAATGACCAAAGCCATTAATATTCTCCAAATGTTTTAATGTCGAACAACTCAAATTCCAAAAGCTTTTTTGTCACCAAGTCTATAAAAGGAAATATTGTTAAGACCTCAATCCACATGATTTAACAGACAAACAAATGTATGAGGCACTGGGAAAGGAGCTTGCCTAAGTGAATGAAGGTGCTAAAAAATAAAATGATATATAGACAAGCAAATGTAATTTGAAATAAACCTTCACATTAATTTTGAAAATTTTTGACCTATCACAAAGATTAAATGCCTACCCCACCAAGTGGGACAGGGCTCTTATTTTTATTTTTCTTGTATGACAAAGACTATATAAACGTAGCAGCCATGTCAGTCATAAGCTATTAACAAATGATAAAATACACTATCCAAGTTCAAAAACTTGTTTGAAGTTATCAAAGAACAACTTAAAAAACCCTATCGTAGTAGTTATCTTAATCAAAGTGAAGACATAAGTGTAACTTGAAAAATATTTTAAATTTATAACCTGAAAAGATATGCATTACTCAAGTTCCTCTTGTTTTTTTCATCATTGTTTAAAAAACCCTAAGAAAGTATTAATCTAACAAATATTTTAAAACCATAATGTTTATCTTGAATATAAAAACCTTGTGTGGACTTCCTACATGGTATTATATAGTTTTTAGGCTTGAGTTTTCAATCAAACTCCTTCATATAACAAAGGAACTTAAGGTGCTCCCTGTTTGGTTCCTCACTTCAGTACCTTAGGTGCAAAGGCATTCACCCTTGACAACATTTGGCTTAAGTCTAGAGATGCTTTACCTGAAGCTCATCTAGCAGAAGGAACAGGTAATTTGAATCCAGAAACTAGCCAGAATGGATAGGCGGCAAGTAATGGTCTGCCTACTAAGGAAAAAGAAAGAGGAGAAAGAGAGGGAGAACAAGAACTGCCTGGTAGATGTTGGAAGCTGGCACAGAAACATGTACAGACTCGGGAGTTTCTGGAACTCAAATTATCAGCACTAGCATTTCTATTCTATCTTCTATTGTTTTCCTAAAAGGTTCATATTTTGCTCCACTTTTCTGCGACTTTATGCGTAGGTCCTGTGTGTAAAATGCTACTTACCATACTAGCATCCTAACAAAAACATTCAAAGCAGAAAACATAGATGTCAATTACTAGATATGTACTTTTGTTAACTTATCTCAACGAAAAGGAATAGCAATATCTATATGTTAGCCTTTAGATGAAAAATTTGTGCATAAAAAATTTTCATGTGGTTGTTTGCAAAATAAGAGACTAGCAACAAAGGCAGTAACAAGCAAATGGAATGGAGTTAATGATCATTGTGCTTGCAGTGACCAAGCTAGAGAGGATTTGCTTCATGCTTTAAGGGACTGTGCTTATGCTACTAGTGTCTGGAGGAAGCTTCTGCATGTGAATGAAACTAGGATTTTTTTTTTTAAAAGACAACTGAGAGGAGTGGCTAAACAAGAATTTATTTAGCAGAAATGAAATAAATGAAAGGTAACATGGGCAGAGATACATAGTGTCACTTGCTGGTTTCTACAGAGATGGACCTCAATTACATGAGCCAGAATTCAGACATCCATGGAATGAGGGAGACACTAATAAATCAGTATTTGAAGAAGCATCATCAAAAATGGGAGGAGAAGGAAGGCAGTCAAAGAGTAGAAAGGATAATCTACATGAAATGGGAGACTCGTAAATGGGATAGGGTGAACTTAATACAGATTGTGCAAGTTTTCAAAAAGGAAAAGCCGGTTGTCAAGGGTGCATCATAGGCGACTGTGGTGAATGGTTAGGCAGTTATACACACAACATTGGGCGTATGTGAGCCAACTGTTGCTGGAGTATGGGGTATATTAGAAGGGCTGCAACTGTGCTGGGATCTAGGATTAAAGAAGATTGAAGTTGAGAATGATGCTTAAAAGAGTCATGAAGACACTGCAATAACAGAATATGATTGAAGGCTGCTTTGTTCTCCTGAGGAAGATAAGAAAGATGCTGCAACAAGAATGGAAGGTGGAATTTAAAAATGTGCCACATTATCTATGATAAGCTTAGATCAAGATGAAAGTAAGAGTCTGGGCATCGCCATCTAGCACTGTTTTAGATATTTTCAGAGAATACATGAAGGAACCCGGTATCCAACATTGAGTTTCTTGTAACATGTAATAGGGCACTACCCCTTATTACAACAGGAAAAAAATTGCGCACCACATGATCACATATAATGATATCATAGTCTATATCACATATAAAATGATAACTCAATCTTTGGTCACATGCTGAATTTTATTTCAGGTACAGGTCAAGATTCTTTTTATTTGATCCCTTTAACCTTTAGATTTAAAGTTCACCTCGTACTCCAGTCTGATAAATTCTTTTCCAGATTCCAATAACAACAACAAAATGACTAATAATATTATAACGATTATAATATTGTATATGCATTACAAGCCAGGTCTGATAGCCATGACAATTAGAACTATCAATAAATGCACAATATTTGAAAGCAAATATTGTAAAAGATGTGCACAGAAAATGAACATATACACTTCCTCGGGGGAGGGGGTGTCATCTGGATTATAAATTTATAAGACCAGCAAATTAATGCATTACCAAGAAGTTTTCCTATAAGTCAAAATTGCAAATGCTTCTTGACAAATACCTCAGGAATTGGCTGTTGGATTACAGACTCCACAGCAACGACCATGGCTTGCACAAAGTCCTCACCTCCAGTTCCTATAGCAGTAAACCCTCGAACAGTGGGGTATGAGTTCACCTAGTGACGCACAAAAACAGAAGCATTGTAACTCCACCTTCTTTAGAGGATTTTACCAATTAAAATATCAATATGATGCTAATTACTACATAGTGGCAAGATGCATACAGTGTATCGTTAAAAAAAATTCTATATAAAGGAAGCAGATATATCTGAACAATCCCATGAAAGGAAGCCAGAAATGTATGAAGCAATAAATTCATACCTTCTGGTCCAAAGCCAGCCATTCATTGGTAGAATCATCTGTCACAGTGCCTCCAATAACCATGTTGGTAGTTTGGCCGACCCTTCCTTCCGTCTTGGACACCTCTATGACAGATCAAAAGTTGTTTACGCTTATTTTTTTTGGCACTACTCATACCGCAAGAAAATTGAAAACTTAACGTACTTCAACAATTTGTGATTGGAAAAAAATGGAATTATAATAGCCATAAGAGGCGCAACAACCATCTAAAGGCGTATGGATTGAATTCTTAATACCGAAGCCTAGAATAATTAGATATCGTTCTGGTCATAAATGAATTTTGGAATTAGTATTACCAAAATAACTTAGAGAAAAATTGCCTCTCCATTGAGTCCTTTTCACATAATTTCCGTATACCATACAATTTCTCATCTAATCGCAGTCTCAATAAAATAATTACGAAGAGAAAGAGTGAATTTTTTTTTTGGAAAAAAAAAACCTGAAATGGCCTTGAGAACAGCTTCTTGAGGAGGACCTTGATCGTCATGAGAGGAGGAAGACGACGGCGATTCGTTGTGAGAGCAGCGAAGAGGAGGCGTCGCAGAATGGAATCGGCGAGGCTTAATAATGGTTCTGAGCTTACAGTCGGAGAAAGTATTGAAGCAAGGTGGTCGAAATGGTTCTACCAGAACGGCGGAACAACGAAGCATGCTCCTGCACGCCATATATCTGGTTGATATGGCTAGTGCTTTCTCCAGAGCTCCTTCCTGTCAGATATTATTCAGATAAATGTGCCTGTGTTCTTGGACCTGAACTTCTTTCTATGGCGTGGGAACTTATAAATATATATATATATATATATATATATAAAATTGAAGGTATATATATAATTTTTTTTCGTGTATATATAATTATAGGTTAGAGTATGCAGTCATTAAATTTTTTATATGACACTGCTATTAATATTATTTAATGAAAATGATGAAAAAACAGTAATTCTATAATTAAATGTTAATAAAATATATTTAAATTTTTACTTATTAATTATACATTTTAAAATTGAATTCTTTAATATAATCACCTGGTTGCATAATCAACATTTAACTTTGCTAAGTAAGGAAATTCTTTTAAATAAAATTATCATATGTTAGATGATTGAAAATGCACTTTTAAAGTTTAAGATATCACAATTAAATTTAATGTAAACTAATATCATCCAACATGTACTTTTTGTCTAATTTTAAAATAAATTTTAAGTTTTGAATAAAAATTAGAACCTTGAGGCCAAAATTCCAGCAGAGTTACTATTTCTGATAAGTTTTACAAATTTATTTTGAACATTTTATCCTTTAGAGTACTTCATAGTACAATTATTTTTTATTAATCCTTATCCATTGCCAAGAGACATATTCTTTTATGTTTTCCTCTTACCCTCTTCCATAATCCTTCAGAGCATGCCATTTTTTTATAAATAAAATTACGTTTCTATTTTAATATTTCATTTTTTCTTAAAGTTTTTAAATATTTCTTCCTCGAACCAAAAAAAAAAATTCTTCCATTTCAAACAAGATAAAAGTATAAAAAAGCGGTTTAATTTGCAATTTACATATACAAACTCTTTTTTTTTTTGCCTGTATATGCAAACTCTTTTATACTTATATTATTTTTTGATAAATACTTTGAATTAATGTATTTTAATTTTTTTAAAGCTATTAAAAAAGGTTGACTGGATTATATATAAATAACCAACTAGTCAAAAAATAATTGTAGAATGTGCGATGATAATTAACTTATTTTTTACAGTAGGAGATCAAATCATGTGTCAAACCTTGAAAAGTGAGAATGGAAGGAGCTGCCTGTCCAGTGGCGGAGCCACTCTATCTTGAGTGTGGACAATTGCCCCCACTCAATTTTTGGGTGTATGTATAAATACTTGAGAGATTTTTATTTTACACCCTTTGATTTTTAAGATTTGAACCCACTCAAATTATTTATATTTGTAAGTTTGTTATCCTTTGTTTGAAAATAAAAAATTGCCCCCACTGGTCTAGGGTCCTGGCTCCGCCACTGTGCCTGTCTGCAAGCAAATATGTTAGTGTTTGGGAGTTCATTTTCCCAACGGTGTACGTAAACCAAGATAAAACTATTTTGAAATCTGTAAAACATTTCAAAATCTGTAAAACCATCTCGGAAGTTGTAACTCCTTTCTTTCAATTGATTCTTTTGACATTACATATTAAAACTCTCATCCTCCCAACTCGGTGCTCTGGCTTGGCTTTAGCTTTCTTTCTTTGCTTCCTTTCCTTTTCGGTGCCTTTCTTCGTTTGCCGGCGTCTCCTTGCAGCAAGTTGAAGACTTGAACAACAAAATCTCACTCTCGTGGAATCATCCTCCTCCCTTTTCTTCTATGGCATCTACTCCAAACTATTCTTTAATTCTTTTCTTTCAAAAGAGTTTTCTCTTCCTCAAGCTTGCATGTCCCCCTCTACTGTTTTCTTCTCTTCTTCCCAAGGTACAGGAAACCGGATCGGTGACTGAATCGGACAAGGTAATGGGTTAAGGGTCAGTGGGTCAGACCGGAGTCAAACCGGGGGTTAGACCGGTGATGAATAAAAAAATAAAAAAAATAAATCTTATTACGTATTGACACAATAAAATTATCTAAAATTGAAAATTCCAAAAACTAAACGGTAAATTCTATCATTAATAAAGTAACAATTACTAAACTAATCATATACTTGTACGTTATATATTCTCCGACATTATTTATAATTTTGAAATATTCATTCTAACAAAATATCAAAATATATATGATAAGGGGTTCTGTTTTTTTATTTTTTAACCTTTAAATTTGAAATTTTAAAATAATTCATCATTTTTAAAACTAATTAAAAAGAAGATGAGTATATGCTAACGCGACGGTGGGTCCATGTGAGAAGAAATTTTGTTTTTTATTTTTTAAAATTTCAAATTACATATTATTATTTTATTTTTTAAAGAAAAATTAAAAAAAAAGAAAAGAAAAAAGCCAAACCGGTCAACCCACTGACCCGGCCGGTTTGGCCGGGTTAATCCCGGTTCACCCCGGGTCAGACCAGGTTGACCGGTTTGAACCCAAACCGGAGTCAAACATCTAACTGGACCAGACTGGAGGCCGGTTCACCGGTTTTCGGTCAGAACCGGCAGGTCCGGTCCAGTTTCATGAACAATGCTTCTTCCACAAATTTCCCCCTTTTTAGGCTAGTTCAAAGCGATTCAGCTAACCCGTCCAATCCGACCAAACCAACAGTTAGACCGAGCTGCTCTCAGTTAGGCCTATCATACTGAGTAACTCTATGTCACAATCCTAGTGATCCTAAACATCAATCGTATCCGATATGTAGCCGGGTAACCTATTTCCGACCTAACCTATCCCGTCCGGTTTTTTAAATCATGATTTTTTACAATTAAATCATTTTTTAATAAGATGCTGTATTTTATTAAGAATGAGAGAAGCTCTAAAAAAAGAAAGAGAGCAACTCTGAAAAAATATACAATAGCTACTACCCTCTCACCAGTAAATTTAGCGATAATGATCATTACCTCTCACCGGTTGGGGAGAGGGTTCAATATACCTCATCATGGCGCATAATTCGTCCAAGTTTAAGCTACAACGCTGGTTATGTGTGACCGGATAGACACTCTGCCCTTGGTTTGAGGTGAGATAAAATCGATCTCTTACCTAAAATTTTTGTATGATCATAAAAAAAAAGGAATCATTAGAAGAGAATTTGCATAAAATTCAAAATGGTAACTTATGATATAGAAAGTTCTAAGTGCAATTAGACCAAATATTCGTCATGGGGAATAACTCATTTGCCATGATGGCCAATGAAAAATGAAACCATGCGTTTTTAGTCTAGAACTAAATGCAGGGTCACACCCAGACATTTAGTTGTGGCTTTAAGTAGGTATTCTACTGTTCTTTTGAAATTTTATATGAATTAAGATTTGAATACTCATATAATTTTAATAGTTGATGATGTTTTATGGTTAATGCTTCTAATTGCTTGACCAATAATTAGTTTGTTTTGTAATAATGTGGCCCATTATGCTTGAGAAAACTAACGATTTAGGACTTGGACAAATATGTGCTTAATTTGAAATTTACTTGTTCAATGCATGGAAAGTGTATTAATAAAATAGGGCTATTTTCACTAATCTTGCATAATCACTTTAATGTTTATTCATAAAATGGGTTTTTATTGTTGGAATAATCCAACAATGGATCACATAATAAATTTATACGTGGAGCTATTATTTTTTGTGCCGACCCAATTCATAAAGTGATCTACTTAGGCTTAAGGAATTAAGTGAGCTTAATTAGGTGTCATAGACTAATATATATTGACACCCAATATGCGGGTCCGTATTCATTGATGGACTGAATATTGGGTCCACTTATAAATAGAGGGTAATGATCCTCGGTTAGCTGTGTTATCATAATTGTCACCTTGCTTCTTTATCTAGAGACAGCTTCTCTCTTCCCCTAATGATAACCTGGTCGATTTACTTGTTCCAACAATCACATCCATGTATTCATGTGAGCTTATGCAATATTTTAAATTATTCTATTGAACCTATATACTTTTATAAAATCCAACATTTATTACTTCTATTAAGAGTTGCGTATTGTAATGAAATCAACACATTAATTTTATCTTGAGAAAGCTTTTTCCAAGTGTTTTAGACCCGGACTAGCACGTATTTAATTAAAATTATATATGAAAGGAAGATAATTAAGTTTTATAATATACAAATGGGAGAGATAATTCCAAATTGCAATATTCTCTCTGTTTTTTTCTGTAGCTACATTTTTTTCCCTTGAATGAAAATTGGACGATAATAATGCTACAAAATTTCCCATTTTCCCCTTGATCTAGTTAATTCAAAAATTTCAGTTTTGCCCTTTTTTGGCCAAAAAGTCTTACCTTTATTAAATTAAAGGGATGTAAAAGAGAAAAAAATAGAAGTTTGAATATTAAGAAGAACATTTATTTGGAAAGACAAAAGCTCTTTACACTTTAAGTCTTGACAGAAAAGACTTTTTTTCAAATAAAAAAAATCTCTACTCAGAAAGGATATCACTATTAAACTTTGAGGAACAAAAAATGAAAGGTCGTTAAATATTTTACCAGGAACCTTATAATTTAGACTAAGAAAGTCTTTACAAACATTTTATATAAAAAATTAAAAGGAGTAAGTGTACTGAAGAGTTGTTAAAATGGGTCGAACTGAATCGGGGTTAGCCTTTGATAGATTTGAATTTAAAAGGGACAATTTGAAAGAACCACACTTTTTTAAGCCTAACCCTTGAACATGTGGCTTAGAGTAGTTACCTGAGCTTTTAATTCATTTTACTAAAGTTTAACTTTTTTTTTTTCATTTATTTTGAAATATCTAAAATGAAAACCATAAATTGCATCAAATTCCTAATGCAAACATTGAATTTTAGCAAAATGAAATGCCAAACTATTGCACACACTTGTAAAACCAAATCAAACAATTCCCAATTCAACGCAATCTGACAAGTACATAGGACTTGAAAAATCATCCCAAAAATTATTCATTAAGTATTTTCACTGATAATCAAAAGTTGATTAGTTATAAAATAAACTGACTTCAAATTAAAATGTGCTAACGAAAAAAAAAGGTTTAAGAATATACATTAAGGAACATAATCAGATTAGTAATGAGATTCCTTAAAGCCAGATGAATACCAAAGCAACTGAGAAACATGAGGGTTAGAAAACAGAAATTATTTAAATATAATATGTCCTCATTTACAAGGCCCATCTTTTCGAAAGTGTTCAAATTTTCTAATGAATCAAAATATGATGAATTAATACTAATTTCTGTTGACACCTTATTTTGATGATAACAAAAACCTCAAATTATGGAAGGATTTGGAATCTGGAATAATATTTTGAAATTGTGTTGAAAATGTCAGAAGAGTTTTGAAACTCGAGTCACAGGTTTTGCAAACTCAAGTCCTATAACTGATTCTCAAAACTAGATATTGAAACTGAAAGTCTTGAAAAGAAGTTTTATGATTCAGTTCAAAAACTCGAGTCCTAAGTTTTTAAAACTTGAAGTTCCATAATGTGCAAACAAAATTGGAAGTCAAAACTTGAGGTTCCAACTTTAAGTTTTCTCATCACGTTATAGAACTCGGGTTTCAGGATTTTCAAAACTCGAGTTCCACAACTGTGTCCCAGAACTGCAAGTCAAAACTTGAAGTTTCAGCTTCAAGTTTTGCCATCACGTTATAAAACTCGAATTCCAGGTTTTTCAAAACTCAAGTTCCATAACTGTCACTCAAAACTTGATTTCAAAACTAAAAGTTCTGTCTGGAAGTTTTCACAAAACTTGAATCCTTCATTTTTGGAAACTCGAGTTCCATACCTTGCGAAATTTTCTCAGTTCAAAAACTTGACTCTCAAACTCAAGTTCTCACTGGAAGTTTTCACCAACTAGAGTTCCTGATTTTCCAAACTCGAGTCTTGAAGTCTTTTTCATTTAAACAGTTTTAGAACTCGAGTCTTCACTTTCACAACCTGAAGTTTTACAACTGGACTCCAAAACCTGAAGTTTTTTATAAAAATTTTTCAACAGAGTCTCATAACTTTCAAATAAAGACTCAAGTTATATCTGAGAGTTTCATTACAGGAATATCAATTTGATGTACTAGAACTCGAGTCATGGGACAATGAAAACTCGAGTTCTCTCTTCTCTCTCTCTGACATGCTTCTGACACGGCCATTCCTACTGTCATCAGATCATTCCTCTTTCGTGCTGGAACAATTTGAATGTTCTCTAACCTCATAAATGTGCTTTAGTTCTTTCATTAAAACTGCCCAGGAAGTCTGAGGAATAAAACCCAGCATTTATGACCTGCGACGCTGCCGTTGAACGCATTAAATGAAACCATCAATGACAGACCAGAAACTCGGTGACTGTGTGTAACGGATAGGAGCTTATTCTAATGGATACTGAGTTACTGAGTAACGGCTAATGAATGCTTACTCAGATATAAATGAAGAAGTAGTGAAGACAGAAAGAATAACGCAGAACGAACAAACTTGAGAATGCCATTATTGTCTTTCTGTCATCTTGTAAATTATTATGAGCTTCATTAGTTGATTATCCACTCTTTCAGAGAGTTTATCTTTTCAAACTTTGTTGTATTCTTGTGAGATATTCAAGGTTGGGACTTTGGATTTGTTGGGTTGAGAAAGAGTCAGAAAACAGAGTGCGTGAGACTCTGTTTTGTTGCGTGTTGTGAGGATGAGTGAGAATCTCCTTGTAAGGGCCAAGAGAACCTTGTTTGTTGTTGATTAGTGGATTGAAAATCTTAGGGAAGCCCTGAGGATTGAATGTAGGTCAGGAGGACGGAACTAGGATAAAGCTGCTGTGTTTTTCCTCTCTCTGCTCTCACAGTGATCTCGTTTAATTACTGCGATTCGGTTTTTAATTTTTAAAAACTGACCAATTCACCCCCTCTTGGTCATATCATACATTAACAATTTCATGATACATACATATATTTTGAAATAAATGTATCCTCCTATTGATTTGAAGCATTGTTCGAGATTAAATGTAAACACATTTTCGAGTGGGGATTCAAACCTAAATTTATTATGTTGTAAAAAATCAGTCCATTAGCTAGATCCAACCCTCATTGGTTATTATATATATATATATATATTTCTAATATAATAAATTATTGCGGGATTAAAAGGGTCCTCCATCAACCCCAAAGGGTCAGCATTCAATTATTTTCAAGTTTAACGACCTGTTTGGAAGTTCTTTTGAAAATCATTTTTATAGTTTTCGAGGTAAAATCTAGGTTTTGAAGAATAGTTTTTACGGATTCCGAGACAAAACCTAGATTTTAAAAGGTGGTTGTGTTTGAGAAGTTATTGGCTTTTAGGATTTCGAGGTAAAAAGTAGATAGGAAAGAGAAAAGATAAAGTAAGAAAAAACAGAAAAAAAATTTATTAGGAGAGAGAGTGTGATTTGATAAGAAAATATTTTTTTAAAACCTAGATTTCACATCAAGGTTTTATATCCAAAATAATTTTTCTTAAAAAAATGTGAATATTTGGATGTTTTAGAGTAAAACCTAGGTTTTGAAACCAAACTGCTTGTTTGGCAATCTGGTTGCCAAAATCTAGGTTTTAAAACCTAGGTTTGAAACCTAGATTTTTTCTTTCATACTTTCTCTTTCCTACTTTTTTCTCTTTTCTCTTTCATACTTTTTCTCTCTATCTCTTTCTTACTTTCCTCTTTCCTACCCACTT